>BBSZ01002565.1:3283-49810 GCA_000981365.1 Subanguina moxae | reverse complement strand
ACTACTTTTAAGGTGTTGTCCGAATACCAATTTTCCACAACAAGGGTTTCATAGCGTAAATTTTTTGCTAAAATATTAGATCGCCGTCTTTTTTAGAGGTACAGGCAAACCTGATTAAAATAACAACACTTTAAAGCACAAATTACCAAATAAACCACAGAGTGAGACTACACAAATGGTTAATCCGGTCAATATGAGTACAACAGCCGGATTTAATACCACATCCGCCCATTCATCTATGGTCCGAGGGTCTTTGGTGCATAAGTAGATGCCTAGTGCTAGACAAGTGACTCCGACTATCTAAAACAAGTCTCATTATTTTTTAATTTGAAAGTCCGCCTAAATTCGAGTTTGACCAGCTTTTGGGTAATTAGTTTATAAAATGTTTTGTTCTACATAATTTCCCAAAAAGTTGTACATGTTCCATACTAATTGATGAAAAGTGAATGAACCAGTTTGATGCAAAATATTTCTCTTTTATCCACAAATTGGATTAATTGAACGGATGAATAAGTGTGCAGACACAAACAAACATAAATTCTTGAATTCAAGTTCTACCATTAAATGCTTCATTGAGCAATATTATGAGCTTGACCAAAATTTTGTTTTGGTTCAACTCCATAAAGTAGCTGTTGAATCGACCAAAAGTGGTTTTCTGCTTTCTCTCTTCAAGAACAACAACAAAATGAGTGTGGCTGATCAGGCGGCTAGGCAACTCAACCGTGTTCAACAGGTTCTGGAAGTCAAGTGCTCGCATTCTGACAAGTCTTTGCTTCTCGACTACAGTGCCACTCCTCATACGGCCAGAAAGACGAAGAAGAGACTGGAAGAGATCGACCGGGAGGATCTACCACGCCCGCCCTACCAACCCGACATGGCGTTGACGGAATTCACGGACGCCGACGTATCCGGTGGAGCGATGGAAGGCAGTAATCGAGTACGAAGGAGACTATCCACCGAAGTGATTTGTTGTTGTTAAATTTGTGATTGAATTTGTTGAATAAGCAAGTTTTTTCAACAATCTGATAAAATTGTTTCTCAAGGTCACGCAGCTAATTTGCATAACCGATCAACCAGCCAGGGCATTCAATTATTCATTATTATTTGGGACAACCACTCTGAGGATATGACCCACAACAAATCCAAGGTCATTATTAGTTCTTTGCCTCCTTGCAGTCTCTCTATCCCTCAAATTATTTTCAGATTATCCCAGCCAGCAACAACAAGAAAAAGAAATTGCAGGTCTTGTAAACCGCACAACAAATTTTCAGTATTCAACCACACAAAAACCTTGAGTAAGCTATAAACAACCCTTAATGGGCCAAAAATGGTAAATGCTCAATTTTGTTTATATATAGCTAGGTTAAAAGGACCGAATACAGGGTGAAAGATGCAGAATATGTTATCTATTTCGAGATATGGACCATAAAAGTTTAAAGGATATAGCAGGATCTGTAGCAAATAGTGAATTTTGATGACTAAATAAAGTAAAGGAAAAAACTTGAAAGACTAACTTACGAATATTAAAAAGTTGAGGATGAAGCAAAGCCATTTTAAGGGAGCACAAATCTCTTGCCTAGGCTTTTTTTTCCTAAGATTAGTAAGTTGTTGTCCTGTCCAGGGCGAGAAATTGTGCCCTGCTTGCAGCTTGTCAGGCAATTGTGGCATTTGAGGCGACACAAATAGCCCTCTGTTATTAATATCCTTATCCAAGTTACTCGCCTGAAACATGTAAGAAATCAATAATGATAAAACTCAAATCCTCTTTCTATCATCAAAAAGCAAAATGGGATTAGCTATAGAAAATAAATAGAGCTCAGAAGGTTTGACCATCATCCAAAATGTGTTCCTCCTATTCAATTGCATATACAGCTCAATATTTACAAGCTTTTGGCGGAAGAGAGAGAGAAAAGTAGTCTAGCAGAAAGAGAAGCATGAGAAACGGACAAGACTCCACTGCATACAGGCTGGCCGGTTAGATGCAGGAAATCAATTATGAGTGGGGCAGAGAAACAAGGGTAGGGTCATTTGGTGGTCACTTTATAGCCATAGTCCTCACCCACACCTCCTCCTTTACGGCCTTCTTTTCTGCAGAAAAGCTCAATAAAAAATTGTTTTGGAGTTGTATGCAAATAAATATTCAGCTACCTGACTAGCTGGTCTTTGACAAACTTTCCGACAAACAACTGGACCTGGGAAAGCTTTTTGAGCAAATAGCAGTTGTGAGAATGATGGATTTAGGTGGGTTGAAAAAGGGTTCAGCTTTTTAAAGTATTGCTAAATGAGCGTAATTTTATTAAAAAGGAGTAGAAATTAGCTTAAGTTATGCTTTGAGTAGACAATATAAAGATGCTCGGTTGTATTTTGGAGCAGAAAATAAGAGTAATTGGCTAATTTACGAGAAGAAGAACAAATGAGTAGAGTGGAACATGCCTCTCTTAGGATCTTTAATGGACTATTACAAAGGCTCTTTTTGGATGGATGATGGAGACACTCATTTTCATTCATTTATTCACTTATCCAAAGCTAGAGAGGGACTAAATGCGGGTAAAGATCTTGGTGTGTGTGTGTGTAACAGAGAAGATTGTAATGTTGAATGAGGCTATACTGTTGAATGTTTGTTTGCTTTGGGTTGAGCACAACAATATTAGAAATTGAAATGTGTTATAATTAGGGTTGTCGAGCCAAGCGCTCGAAATCTAACTTTTACTCTGAAAACTCGCAAATTTCGAGCTTTCCGAGCTACAAGTCTGAACCCATCACCCTGAACCCTGTAAGATCCAGTACAGCTAAGCTAAGACCCTAGTTTGTAGGCTAGTGTATTTATTTATTTTTTTTGTATTTTTATACTAACTTTTAAGTAAACAACTAAAAAAGTACTTATAGTACAATGGCATAAAAAATGTTGAACAAAAGACGAATTAAAGTTAATTTGAACACAAAAAAGTTCAAACAATAACCGAAACAATACCCAATTTCAAAAAAAAAAACTAGAAAAGAGAAAATAGATAGCAGCAGTAGCAAAGTAGCAGAAGCAACACCAGCCCAGATCACTCCCATCAAATAAGTGCAATAAAACGGGAGAGAATCCCTCCTTCTCTCTTTTTCAAAAAAAATTCCACTGACGCCGAGTTGGTGGTGGTGCTACCCCACAGCAAAAAGAAATTAATCCATTTATTTCTCATTTTCTTTCTAATATTTCTCAGGAAAGGGAAATTGTTCGCATCCATCCTGCAATATTTGCCTCCATGTGCAAATCCATCCCATCACAGCCAGAAATACAAAAAAGAGGAAAGAAAAAGAGGCAAAAGCATGCATGACCAGCTTTATAAACAACACCTGTCTACTAGTAATCAAGAAAGATGAAATACAATAAACAAACAAAATTAAAAAGTCTAAAGCCTGAGTCACAATGGACGCGTTTAGCTGGCGCTAGGGTGGTCACACTAAAAGGCTAAACACGCCAGATAGACGCGACAGCTAGGCGTGACAGCCACACTCTGGCCTCAATAGAAGGCTAAACTCGATGTGACAGCGACAACCAAACGCATTCATTGTGACCAAGGCTTAAGGCTAATGAATGGAACAAGAAGACGGAAAAAAAACTAATAAAAATTGATGTGGTGTTCGTTAAAAACCCTAAGGCTGGTTGCTGCGCATCACCCCAATTTTGAGTTTCCTATTTTTTCATATTATGACTTGTTCATTTGAAATCCAATCAGATTGCGCTTGCACACGCAAATTGTGTGAAAGAAAGAGAGGAAAACAGAGAAGAGGCATGCTTCCCAACTACTGCCCATCGTGACCTCATTTTTGAAAGAAAAGTGCGCCTTTTTAAGTCTTTTCCTTTTTCTCTACCCTATTGCTGCAATTCATGCAGTAGTTCCACGCAGCTCCAAATAAATCACTACTTTTTTTGGCTAAAAATTTTGGGTTCTTATGGGTTATGTCACCTCTTTTTTTTCAATGACCAATCCTTTTGTATAAAAGAGGCAGAATAAACAATATAGACGATGAGAAGGCACATAATTTGAAAAAATAGAAAAATTAGGTGCGATGACTCATATGTACCACATTTTTCTTATAAGGTGGACATCACCAAAGTCTCGAAAGACGTAAGACAGTTGACCATGGTTTTTTTCCAAAATTTTTGATTTTTTTTGAATGAAAGTGCAAATTTTTTAAAGAATTTTATTGTTTTGAGGCCCTAGACTCTAAGGCTTAGATGAATCAAAAAATCAAAATTCTAATCAGCACAAGAAAAAAAGGTTTCACATAAATCCAAAATTTTAAATTTAGTCTAACCCACATTAATGTCGAATGTCACCTTTATTGATACTATTTTTGCAAAATATCATTTAAAAATTTTCCTTTTTATTCATAGACCCTAAATAATGTAAAAAAACACTTGAAAACTTGTTTTGAACGATTTTCTTTAATATAAGCCAATAAAAAAGGTGAACTTATTGGGGGTGGATGTTAGAAGGCTGCAGTAACATAACCTTCTCTTCCTTTTCCTTATCGAAAACAAGAGAGTTTTTGAGAAGGCAAGAAGTGGTTGTATGATTGAATGCGCATGGCCTTGAGAACGCCACTTTTTTAGTCTTCTTTGTTGTGCCTGCTGTGGCTGCACCCAACTTCTACTCCAATAGAACTAAAACTGTGGGGGAAGAAAGTATGCCTTAAACGGATCATATTACTATAGAAGATTTGTAATAAGCGTGGTTTAACCCTTCTACTTGATTATAATTTTCTAAAAAGAGAATATCTTTCCAAAATTGAATGCATGTTCTGGATTTACCTACAGGGTGCTGAAAAACAGGTCAATGTACAGGGTGGCAAAAAAACATGCCTATTCTTTAGAAAATTTGTCAGGCAGGTTTCCCTAGCCAGTCAATTCCCGATTTTTGACAATAATAAATAAAAATAAATAAATAAGATAAAGATAAAGAAGATAAAAATAATAATGAGAAAAATATAAAATAATAAATAAAATTTGGGTCGATAACACATAAGCATCAAAAATTCTTTCACTATAATTTAAAATTAAAAAATATATATGTTTGAGGTACTACCGGTACACTCCTTACCCTTTAAAAAGTGAGAGAGTTACTTAAGTTAGTTAACTAAAACTAACTTGGAAAAATCATAAAAAGGTCATTGAAAAAAGTTTTCCTTTTTGGTTCTAGATTTCTTGCCCCTTACACTTACCTTTTCATGCAATGTAAACAGATAACACTTGAATAGACGAACTGGGAAATTAAGACTCAATAGATGCAATAAATATAAAATAAAATTTTTCAAGTAATGTTCTACCTCTTTTAAGTTATACAGTCAACCCTCGATTTAACGACCCCTCCCCCCCAAAAAAAAAAAGTTGGATCCTGGGTTCGACCATTTTTTTTTCCTCAATTTTTGCTATCTTTTGCGAGTCGGGGGTATATGGCAGTAGAGCCGGACTCACCTTAATTCAATTTTCCCAAAAAATATGTATAAGTAAAGCTACTTTAACACCAATATAAATAAGTATCTAAAAAGGAAGGTAAAGGAAGAACACTTGATAACAAAGACAGAGAATAAGAGAACCTGTTCCAGTCCAAGAAATAACGACAACAAATTAAACATCATATTCTTTTCTCTAACTAACTTGGCAATTATTTTGGCCTGATCTCGACTAATAAAGCAAGGCAATTTTTTTGTCATACAGTAAAAACAAAAAACGTGGGGTTTTAGAAACAAAGTAGTAGCAAAGAGAAGTTTTTTATTTTATTTTTTTATAATGTTTTAGTTATGCTGTTTTGTTAATAAACAAATGTCTAGACAATTTTTTAAAATAAGATTTGGATTAAAGCAAGATAAGAGAGACACGAAGAGCTAAAACAATCATAAATATTTAGTCAACCCTACTTCATGAGGAACACTTCCGATGAATGCTTCATAAAGAAGACAATCAAATGAAGTGCATGTGTTGTAGCAGAATAATTAAAGAGCAAGCTCTCTAGCTTTGTTTAGCCACCCTTTCTTTTCCCACAGAATTATTAGGAGCGACTGGTGATTGAGCAAGCACTAGCCCATCAAGCAAGCTGATTTTTTATGTATAATACAAATCACTTTGTTTTTTACACATTTATATTTTCAGTTACTTTATAAGATAAATGTTCAAAAAGAGTATAATAAAACTTGGACTCTACTAAATTAGATCGTTTATAATCCACCTCCTTCCTCAAAAAATGTAACTGCCACAAAATACGTGTAGCATCCGCCCCTGGCCTATTTTAGTGCCCTAGAACTGCTTAAGCGGTTCGTTTTGGCCTGGTCCTTTACGGTTAAGGCAGTTTTTTCTGCAACCCATTTATAAAAAACCCAAGTACTTTGGGAAGGGGAGGTGGATGGAGGATTATGACACAGTAGCACAAAAAAAATTTTAATAAGCTTCAATCAAGGAGCTATATTAGACAACAGACCACTCGAAAAGATTGCTTTAATTCCAACTCAGATTTATTAAGCCATATTTTTTACACCAACCAGCTTTGGCCCTATCCTAGAATGGGTATCGATTTTATGCCTTGTTTATTACAGGAAATACGGTAAAACAATAGGAGGAACTAAGGTATGAAATCGCTATCCAATATAGGATAGGGCCAGCATTTTTCTGCATATTTTTAAACTTTTTCTTAGACTTGGTTCTCGCTTTTGTCGTTGCCAAAGAAATTGTAAAGTTGGGATAAGTTGCCGCCTCTTTTCCGCCCTTTAAACTGGCGGCGGCCAAAGAGCACCAAAAGTAGCATTGTTTCGGCAGACTTTGTTTATGTTTCACACATTTATCCATGCATTCATTCTTTCTTTCATTTTTTTCCATACATCTCCGTTGCTTATCCATTTTTTCTGGATGGCTTATTTTAAATTCAATAAAGAAAATTAGTAGAATTTAGTTAGAATTTTGCCCACGTGTAGTTTTCCGAAGTCTAAAAATACCACTTACAAAGTTGTTTTTTTTTGGTCTACCAAAGCAAACAATGGATTGACCTAGTCTAAGCCAATATCTAAGCTAATATCAATTTTAGAGTGTTAGAAATGCTTAGATAGGGCTAAAAGATGATTTACCCTTCCCCATTTTCCTTTCAGGATGTTTGCACGACCAAATGAAATGTTTGCGTATAAGTAAAAAGTGTATATGAACCCAGAACAAAAATAGTTGGATTCAGAACGAGTTGGATGAGGCGAGTTGTACCCGCGACTAGTTGGGTTTTTACCGGTAGCTAATATCTTTTTGAAATTTGTTACTAAAAGGCTTCAAATGTATTCTGCTGCTTTTTTCTATCTTCCCACAAAATTTTTGTTATAGAAAAAAGTATAACCCAGAGAGTAACATACACGTGTGTCGTCTTTCATTTTATAACAAAAAAAAAAGAGCTTGTGTCGCTAAATACAAGAACGTTGGCCCTATTCTATAATAAATACCAGTTTTTGCTTTATTCCCCTGTTGTTTAACCTTTTTGATTTTGTTTTCGCTTTAGGTCAAGTCTATTAAATTTTTGCTTAGTAGCTTGGGTTTGTTTTGTTCCTGTCATTGTCACAACCTCATCTATCCTTTATCCAACAATTTTCACTCTTTCCCTGCATTTTAAATATTATTTTTAGGCTGTTTTGTTGAATGGCTGCAGCTTTTATTTGTCGAAGATATATTCTCAATGAATCTGGTTAGATATAATCAAAATTTTTCAACTTATTTTATAATTTATACATTTGTTGTAAATAAGTAAGCAACTACAAATAATTTCAGAAATATATACATAGAAATATAGAAAAATTTCGCAAAAAAATAATAAAAACAAGCTCAAATGTTGTTTTTCGATCCTGCTTAATAAAAGCATTAACTAACCAGTCTTTGGCGTTGTCAATTTGCTGTTTATCTAGTCCAAAAATTATGGTTGGTGTATGTAGACAAGACTTTCGGGCATAGAAGTTGGAGCATACGTCTTTCTCTCTCTGGGGATTAAAAAATCTCTCCGAAAATAAACTGCCCTTTTATTTTGTTTTCAGCTTTAAATATGCTATATATATAAAAAAGAGGCGATTAATCTAATAGGCATTATTAATCCACAAAAGAAGTAAAGTGCATTACATAAAAATTTACAGTGAAACTTTTGTCGAAAACGATAAACAAGACGACCCAAACAATGTGTAAAAAGCATGTTTTTAAGAAATTGCTGATACTTTTGACAAACTGGACATGGATAGGTATAGCTAGGAATTTTTAAGTTTTAAAAAATTAGTTATTTTTATAGAGATGGTCGTTTAAACAGGCAAGAAATTGGAGCTCTTTTGAGGTCAGTAAAAATAGAGCCATCCAGAAAAGAGCTAGACTTTATGTAAGTTTAAAGTGGGGTTGTGAAACGAGAATATTCTCGAGTAGATAAAAAGTTTTGCTCAGCTTCATATGAGATATCGAGAGTTGAAATCGAGGGCTATATCGAGAGTTGGCTTTTTTGAAGGCGAAATTGTTCAGTTATCTAAAAACGACCGGCAAATTCAGAATCCTTACGATTTTTTGCCTTATGGAGATCAACATCAAAATGGACAAAAGATGTCAAAAAGTGAGATAAAAAATGGTCGGACCCAGTTGTGGGTCCAACTTTTTGGCATATGAATCTGATCTCTAGCCATGAGTCAATTTTGGTTGTTTATGTTCATCTAGGGAAAAATTTTGCTCGAATTTTCGAAAATATTCTCGAAAAGATTCTGACCAGTTATTTTCACAACCCTAGTTTAAAGAGTTATGTCTACAATTGTTTTTATCTCAAAACCTTTTTGTAGATTTTCCGAAATGGACAGAGACAGTAAGTTTCACTGTTTAAAATTACATTGTGTGCTTTATATTATCTGTTTCATTCCATTTATTGCTTTAGAATGCGGAAAAATAAACAAAGAATCCTTTGTCAACTACTTACGCAGTCCTCCAATCAATAGTTTTACTGTCGCAGAGCTAGAGCAACAGTTTAAGGCGTTTGACTCCGATGGAGATGGAATGATCACTCATGGTAACATAAAATATATTAAAGTACAGTCGAGTTTCGATTTAGTGCATTTTTAGTCGGGTTTGCTTGGTTTGCATAAACCATATACTCGATTTAGTGTAGTCTCGATTTAGTGTATTTTTTTTTCCGGTCCCTAGCACCTGCACTAAATTGAAACTCGACTGCATATAGGTTTACTAAATAAACTTATGTTTTAACTCTTTAATGCACAATGCCCCATATTTGGAAGAAGTTGTTTTTGGTTGAACATTTCTTGATCCCCAGTAGACGAATTTGTGCTCAATTTGTAGAAGAGGTTCTGAGACATCTTTACGCTTTTCTATTATCTACATTAGTCGCCAATGCAAAATATTAGTTGTTTAAAGGCGGCTTACAATAGTGGACTGTATTTTAAGAGAAGTAGACCACCGTTACTCATAAGTTGCATATAAAAAGTCTCAATATCCTACTTTTTACTACTTGGAACACATTTTTTAGTGCTTGCGCATTAGAGAATTAAAAAAAAACGACATAAAACTGGTAGTATATAAAAATAGTATATCCAATTAGCGTTAGATATAAATTTAATACCACCAGCAAAAAATATCTTAATACCTTTTACTATAGCATATAACATTCCCCTCTTTTTGAAAGCATTTTTGCTGCAGCTCTTTTTTCAACGCTGGTCTTTTGCTATAAAACGTAGGCATATTTAAGTGTATGTCACTTGCTCGTTGAACTATAGCAACATAAAAGAACAAACGTCGAGCATCAATCAAAAATCTTTTGAGTCAGTATTTGGCACATAAGTGGATGAAGGGAAAAGAAAAAAAAAAGAACATCGTTGATAAAGATTTATTTTCATAAATTTTTCCTATGGGAATAGCTACTGAGTTTTGGCTTAAAAAAAATTTATACTTTTGCTAAAGATTTGAAAAATTTGCAAAGATTTTTTGGTCCTGCACCCTTTAAATGGTGTTTTCTGACCCCAGGTACTACACTTAGGCATGTAACTAAGCCTTGGACTTAGGATAGGCCAGCTTAGGTTAGGCGAGACTCAGCGCATATCCTGTTTCACCTGTGTTTAGTGGCTAACCTACGCTGGCCTACTTTAAGCTTATGGCTGACTCCTATGCTCATAAGTTAGTTTTTTTTTTTTGGTGTAAAGCTCTAATTTAATGTAAAATTATTGCAATTGCACCATATTAATTGTCCTCAATTTTAAGTCTCAACATATAGCACTGGATTTAGCTTCCACAAAATGTGCACTTAAAATCTTTTGTCTCTATTTAGATGAGCTACAAAGTATTTTGGAGAAAATAGCAGATTTAAACAACCCAGGAGCAGTCTCTCAATTGTATGCCGTTTAGTTTTTCGATAAAAATTTTCCTATATATTTTTCTTACAGGTTTAATTCTACAGATGTCGACCATAGTGGAAGGATCTCATTCCACCAATTCATCAAAATGATGACAGAATAATCAAAACAGTTATAAAAAAGTCCACTACTATTTTTATTGTGTTTAGCTTTCTTTATTCCTAATCTTGACTACTTATTTAGTCATATCAGGGTTTGGATCGACAAATTTCAAAAATGAGACAATTTAAAAAAAATTTGATGTGGCTAGACCAGTTCTGACCGCCCTACTGCAGAGTTTGCTGCAAAAAAATTAAAATTTTAGACAAAGCACACAGTTTTCGATTGATCGATACCGATCTGAGTCCTGAGTTATATATATTTTTGAACTTCTGAGTGCTTTTTATACCGTATTTCCTATAATAAGCGCTATGGAGATTCCATTTCTCGATCAACTTCTACGAATGTCTATTAAAGGCAGGAGGCCTATTTTTAAAACCTTTTTTACCAATCGTGCCTCAAAAATCTCATTTAAATTTATTCAAAGTTAGCATTTTGTTAAGCAAAATTTTACATACGCGATACAACTAAGAGTGCATTTATGCATAAATTGTATGTAAATTATATAATAATTCAAATTGAATTAGACTAAATAAATAGTCGACGCTCGATATAAGGGATACCCAAAAAGTTGGATCTACACGGATGAGGGGACTTCAAAGTACCTCTTGTTCTATTGATCCATTTTGCTCATAAGAAGATTTTTAGACAAGCCGTGGCCGGTCAGAAGGCAATTTAATCATTACTTTTTATTATAACTTTATCATCTGTATATATCTTATTTTATTTACTGCTCGCAATATAAATAGGCTCTTTCATGTTTTCTTTGCTAAGGTACAAATATTGTCCCAGTAATCGAGCCATCTCTCCACCCTAAATGCCACAATAAACTAGTTTAGACAATGATAGCAAGATGATAAAACAAATTACCAGTTCAGTCTCGATAGTAACCACTTCATATTCCCATTTCTGGCTAGCCAGGTACGTCAACTTAATCTCCAGAAAATGACAATCCGAGAGAGTATATTTGTTGGTCGACTCAATCTTAATTTCTTTTACTTTATACCAGTTACTTTATACTGGCCAAGCTTGGCTTTTCTCGAATTCCCGGCGCACTCAGAAGCAAAGGCAAAGACATGTACTACTTGATAAAGACTAAACTTTCCAATATACAAAAACCCAAAACCTATTAAATAAATAAAACATCTTGTTTGAATGACTCCCTTTTACCTCATCCAAAGCATAGTGCTGCAACACTTCATGAGAGTCGTTTGTCAGAATACGAATTCCATGCCTGTTGACAGCAATGACTGAGTTGAGGAACGTGTGTTTTCTGGTGACAGCTCGTTTGACAAAGAAAAAGGCTGCTCCAAAAAGAACCCATTTCTCCACAATTTCTAAAAATTTGTTTAGCATTTATGCTTTTCAAAGGGCATTCTCAAAGTTGGCGAACCCAAAAACTGTTGTCTAGCTTGGATAGGAGTGTAATTGCTGCTGAGTTCTTTGCTTTTAGCTCTAATTCTAGTGACCCACTGCTCAATCGTTATATTCCCAAATTGGAGAATGGTCTTCGGCACAAGGCTTGGGATGTTGCTGCTGAATGAAGAATGAAAAGTGGTTGGTGGTTGACCGAATAAACAAAAACTTACATGCTGATATCCATGGCATTGCCAGTGGGATCACTGAAAAGCAACAGAGCTCCAAGTTTAGTGATGTCACTCTGCAAAGGATATATATAACCGCCTTTCCTACACGGTCCAACCAAAAATGACTGACTAAAATAGCAGCAGTGACATTTCCATTTGTTAATGAAGTCAACAATCCAGCAATGTAGTTTGGCATTATTTGGAAGAAAAGAGCATCTGAAACACTTCTCCTTCTTAGAGATTCAGACCATTTTTCGTAGAACAAAAATTCTTGACTCTACTGTGATACAAAGTTCCGATTTTTCACCTTGGGGGAACACGGTAAACAAACATTTTCAAAGGGATGAGGGCTGTAAAAGGGTATATGCTGGGTCTCTGGTGGGTACCCTAAACCTAAAACTTGTTGTATGTCTAAGTGTAGTACCTGAGGTCAGAAAATACTATTCAGAGGGCTGTTTACCTTGGGAAACCAAGGTAAAATGTCAATTTTTGATCAAAGTTTTTTTTTTTGTTGTTGAAAAAACCCCATTTTCTGGTATGAAAATGTGCTAAAACTGACTTGGAAATTGCTTTTAGCTTATAGAAATTGGTATAGATGGGTCAAAATACACTCTTGAACAAAAAATATATGGGGAAGAGGTGTATATTGGTGTAAAGCCGAATTTTTTTTTGACTACTTTCTAATGCCGTAAAATTTTTTTAAAAAGCTAATAGGCAAACCACAGTAAAGGTCACTGTCACTTCTCAGCGGGTGAATCCAGACAGTTCTAGTCAAAATAAGAATGTAGTCTTCTTGCTTTGAATCCAGTTCTGTTATCACATCCAATATGTATTCATCATTTTTTAAAGCCTTCATTGTATTGTCTATACAACTATTTTTTAAAAATGCACAAACTAGACAGCAAAAAACCTTTTTCCAAAATGTAGCAAAGGCTAAATTCTTGTTGTTCTTCACTGCTCCTCACCTAAAACCCAATAAATTAATACTTAAATAGTCTGCTTATTGGCTGTCGCGCGTACAAACCCCCCCCCCGGGTAAGCACCCCCATTTTTGTTCTGGTAGTAAATGAACGTACCCCGCGATTTTGGGGCATGCCCCTGCCCCGTTCATTTACTACGCTCCGGGGGTACTTACCGCCTAAAATACTTAACCCGGGGAACCGGGGCTAGGGCACGTAATCGCATTCATTTACTACGGGCTATTAGAGGAAAGGAGTTACATTCATATCCAAGCAAAGCTCTTGCACAATTTCCTCCGCCACAGTGACTGCTCGAGTAAAGATTATCTTGCGATGACCTCCAGGCAAATGGTACAGCTGTCGGCGAACATTTTTGCCATTCTAAATACCACAAGTTTATAAAATCTTTTTTCAAATAAAATCATTTGCACCGTAGTAGCTTCTACTTCCTCGGCACTCAAAATAAACCTGCGGCCTCCATAGCGGAAAGTTTTCATCAAATGAAGACGGCATTGATTAGCAATGCCTGATATATTATTCTAATTTCAATAGGCATACAAATAAATTCAGTTATAACCATAATAAACGCGTCTGCTGTCTCCAGCTACTTCATTCAAATACTTCAACAAATATGGCTTCAGTGTTTCCGAACAGGTAAAATAGGCACTGACAATGGTGAAAAGACGCCAGCCACGAAGCAAACTATCTAAACAACCAATTTCTTTATTGGGACTTAAATTTAAACTATTGACGCTACTCGGTTATACCGAGTTTCTTCATTGTCCCTTCCCTTATACGGCCCTTCTTCCTTGATGGGTTGTGTAGCCCTTTTTTTTTTGTTGAGTAGTGCTCCTATTCTTTTGCCTTCCCCTCCCAATACAGTCCTCAACCCCTTTTTTGTTCGTTTTTTTGGCATAAATCATACTTACAAATGGTTTTTAGACACTTTCTGAAAAATCGATTGGGGGGGGGGGTATAACCGAGTAGGGCCAAATTCTTTTATTTATATTTTTTGTATGTTACTTATTCACATACCAGGGTTTTGGCTCTTGTTTGAAGTGACCTGCTTGACCAACTGACAATACACCTCATCCCTGATGGGCACATATCTATGGCAGATGGAGAGCAGTTCGTAGACACAGTCGGTGTAGGTCTGTCCTCGCTTCAGCTGCTCATCCCCCATGTATCGCATTACACACATGAAGGAATCTTGAGCCATTTTATCCGCTTCAGTGCTCTCTAAGTTCAACAAGGAGTGGTTGATTGGACGAGGAGAGAATTTGATTTTGTCTAAATTTTTACTGTTGCTTATTGCACAAAATGTAAATTTGCCATTCTTTAACCCACCTGTTACGTTTTTCCAAGTCCATTCTTTTTCTAAAAGTTCCAAATAGGTAAATCCTTTTGGGAAAAAAGTACATTCGAAACTCAAAGGAGACAGCTTCATTAGGTTCTATTTGGTTTTAGGTTGTAGCAAATAAGGTAAAGTCACTTTTGATATGAGATACACTCGATATAAGCTTGTCGGTCCCAAAAGTGTATCTTAAAACGAGCTTCGACTGTATGACTTACTTTTCTTTTGCAAAGTAAAGGCACCATCTGTGTTGGAGCGACGGAAAAACCTAGCTCCAAATTCAGACATAGTAAAGTGGTCGTCTTCTCCTTCCACTCCATAAATGCTCTGATTTTCGGCGTAGTGGTTGGAATACAGCTGGAAAATATATAACATTCATAAATACAGTCAAACCTCGATAAAACGGACCCCCGATATAACGAACATTTTGCCTGGTCCTCAGGGGTTCGTTATATCGAGGTTTGACTATATGTTCTTTTGTATTATAATAATTTTTTTTCTCTTTCCCACTGTCGCAGACAGGTATGCGTATATTTTTGTTTTATCTATTTATTGAGCCGCAACTATTTTTGATCAATTTAGCTGATAACCCTTGAGAATGTGGAAAAAACGCTTGTACTATCCGTTTCCACATCTACAAAAGCATAGAAAATAATTTATAAAAGATTTTTTTTGCCTTCGTTTTGTGATGTCCAGCCCAAGGGTCAAGCTACGGCTTTTGGTGCTACAGCTTGAATTTTTTTGTGATTAACCAATAAGTCGTGCTTGTAATGTGTATGACTAGCGGAATTTGCTGCAATTATAATGACCAAAACGCGTCAGTCATAGACTAGATGAAAGCACTATAACCGAGTCTCTAATATTTTTTTTGAGGTACAATTTTAGTGTGTTGGAGACTATAAAACAAACATGTAGTAGTATTTATTGTTGATCACACTTATTCAGCACAAATATAGCCAATAATTCCACCAATAGCAAATACAAAGAGAGAGAAAACTTGAGCCTACGTCTGTCTGATTTGTTACTTATTTGTAGACAAGATACATTATCTAACTCAAAATTTCCTAAACTACTCAAAAATTTTGTATTCAACTTGAGGGCAAAATACTTCAACGAACCCTCAGCTCATATTTATTGGCAGGAAAGTAGAGAGATTGGTTCCAATTACAAAAATAACTTAAGCAGAAAAATAAAGCAATGCTTAATATGGGTGTTGTGGAGGTGCTAATTGAGAGGATGAAGCTAGTCCAGGCTGTTGCTGCAGAGGAGGCATTGTATCGTTGATTGGTTGTTGAAGCATAGGAGGGGGAGGCCCTTGCATGGGCATGCCTCCTCTAGCTCTGCCATCATAAAACAATGGTCTTGGTGGTTCACATTCTTCGTAGCTCCATGGTGGCCATTTGAAGCTGAAAGGAAAGACGATAGACCCAAAATACGATGCAATGGCAGTAAAATAATTTTTATGCTCAGCATGATAAAAAGGTAAAACCCGGAAACTCGCCCCAGGTTCAACCAGTCTTATTCTGGCTCCGAATACCTTTACGTGCAAACACGCTTGATCCCGCAAACGTCCTGAAAGGAAATAGGGATGGGGATTTTATCTTTTAAACCTTCTCAAATTACCCCATCTAAGCATTTCTAACACACTACAACCGATATTAGCTTAGAAATTGGCTGAGGCTAGGTCAGTCCAAAATATCGATGTTTTGCCTTGTTAGACCAAATTAGACAATCCTGTAATTGGTATTTCAGACCCCGAGACTCAGTGTATACTCTGTTTTATCTAAGTTTAGTGCTTCACGGCTAACAAATAATTTGGTACTTGGGTGAGTTGGATGAGACGAGTTGGGTGTCGTCTTAATAGTTTCTGATTGGGCTTAGCTTTTAGGCTTGGTCAGTAATTCCAGCGAATAATCGGCTCGGTTGTAAATAAAAGTGCATATTTTAGCTTTTGCAACCTGAAAAATGACTTCCTAGAAAGTGACTTGCCTAAAACAACAGCAATTGACTTTATGATGCACTGTTTGCTTGTGCGCTCCTCCCCAGCTTGCATTTCTCTTGCTTTTGTTTCCCCAAAATCCTCCACCCCCTCCACTATAATATCCTCCGTTGGCATATTGTTGGTGGGCCCTAGTAGCTCCACCCCCGCTCTGGTGGTGCCATTCCCTGTGATGATGGTGTGATCTGCTTTTAGCACCTGCAGCCGCACTCCTTCCAAAAGTGCTCACACCTCCAGTGTACTCATCCATTTCCCTCTGCCGTTCATAAGCTGCAGCTGCTCCACTTCTGACCTCTTGATGAGCACCAGCAGTTGCCCCTTTTTGTTGCTGTTCTTGCTGGCCTTTGTAGATCTCTTGAGCTGCATAGTCTTCATATCTAGATGAAGGTGCCTGAATAGCTTGATGTCCTCGACTGGAATACCCCTCAGACATATATTGGTGATGGTGGTGTTGACGAGTAGCAACTGGCGGGTATTCAGTCCTCTCTTGATTGTACTTGAAAATAAAAAGTTTCTCTACCCAGTCTAACTCTCGACAAACCTACCTTAACAGATCTATCATAGATGGTAAATTCGCCCTCCTGAGCTTCTTGATTCATTTCATAGCCAGCACGCTGGCTTTGACTCTCTTGATGGTGAGCTTGGCCTTGGACATGCTGCACTGGGATACTAATGGAATCATTGAAGAATTGGTCTTGTCTATCGCCTTGCAGATGAGCTCTGGGCCCTTGGTAGTAGGAATATGCTCCACCAGTTGGGTATCCTGTTCCTGGATAGCCACCCAGTGCCTGGTTTCTGTTGTCCAAAGACTTGGACCTATGATTTTTATCCAGCGAGGGGAAGTCGTCTTGAGGGAAACGAGACTGGGAACGAGACCGATGGGCATAATTATAAGAATCCATTTGCTGAGAAATTGATTGGGGGCAATTGGTAGTAAAAATACTGGTGAAATCACCGCTCTACTCTTCTTTTTTCTGCTCCCTTACACTGATGGTCTCGAAGAAGAGGCGAGAATTTTTGATTAATCAAGGCTGGCTACTCGACATTGAGAAGAAGTTTTGGGCGAGGCGCAAGGGAATATAATTGTGGCTGGGGAGAAACCCTTTTTACACTTATTCTAGCGGAAAAGCCGCATCACGGAGCAAATGTCTTATGTTGCTGGTCTTCTTTTTTGTTGGATACTCCCCTTTTGTGGTGGTCTCCATCCTCTTCTTACTCTCTCCACCCGTTTGATGGGTAAATAATGTGAGGAGAGGCATGCCACCAACTTGATTAAACAATTACTCTTCTTCTTTGCGTAGCAAATGAAATTGACTAAGATAATCAGGCTTAAACACAAACACAATATTAACTAAATTACAACAAATATAAATAAAAATTAGCAAAAAAAGGTAACAAAAATTGATAATCTCTGCAAAAAAAAACATTTTTGCAAACCTTTTTTTTGTATATTGCGCTTTCTATGTTTTTTTCATCATTTTTTTCTGGTATGCAGAAAAAGTGAGTGTATGGAGTTGAGAAAAAAAGCGAAGGTGTAGCCGCCCTTACAAACTGGGAGGAATGGGGTTGCAAGAAGAGCATAAACAGGTTTAACCGCCATTCCTATTTTTTCAGAGAGTTCTCCCTGCCCGATTACACATTTAAACAAATTCCTCTGCTCTATATTAACCAGAAATCTTTGTTATTGTTTCTTGCTGTTCACACGATCGATTGACACATGATGAATGAGGAGAAGCAATTAGGAATTAGTAAACAGTATAGGAAATATGTCTTTAGCAATTTTTTTTCGCTCTCTCTACCTAAAATTTAGGGTAAACCATGCAAAAAGTAATAAAGCCCACAAAAATGTGCGCATTTTAAACATTTTCACAATTAAAAGTGTGAAGAAATTCAGGACAATAAGCTATCCACCCACCGGTTCCATGATAGGCATTGCAGCAGCAGAAGTGCCGTAGTGGCCACCACCATAAACACCATATTCTTCTTCATTGTTGTACTATAAACAAATATTTAATGTTTTTAGTAGTTTTTTAGCTTTTTTTTTATAATTTTGTTTCATTTCTTCATTATTATTATGCTTAGCATCATAAAATAGACTTTTCTACCGTTTTTTCAACAACTGGTTGCACATAATCTGACGGAATCCAACCAAAGTTATTGTCCAGCTTGCCATATATCCAGTTGCCAGAAGGGGGTGGTTCAGAGTCGGGACTGTTGACCACCTCGATGAAATTTCCTCGCTCAAAACTCAAAAGGTTTGGCTCGTTTGTGGAGTAGGCGGCATTGGCCATCACGAATTCTTTGTTCTACAAAAATATTTGTATAATTTAATTAGGGGATTAGAGCAACCAACCTTTAAAGAGCCAGTCAAATAGGCCTCAATCAAACGTTGGATTACGTCCACTTGGATGCTTGTGACCAGCACACTAATGTTTTGCCGGGTAATCAGTCTTAAAGACTTTTGGCTCTCCAGCACTACTTCACCTATATCCGAGTATCTGTAAAGTCGGTAACATAAGTAAAAAATAGAGCCACAGTTTTGTTTTCTATTTATTTATTTATTTATTTATTTATTTATTTATTTATTTATTTATTTATTTATTTATTTATTTATTTATTTTGTTTTTATTATTTTTTGGTTGGAAAAAACCTTTAGCTTACTCAAAATGGTCTTGAATAATCATAGCATCTTGAACATTTTCCATATTTCTTGAAATCAGTCGAATGCCACTCTCACCAACTCTAAATTAGACTCCTCAATCAGATCTCTTCAATCCATCGAGATCTCGAAATTAATAATACAAACCCCAAAAACAAGTGTACTCTATCTTTGGGGCGCTCCTCAACAACAGGAAAGAGGCGACAGAAATAGAGAGGCCACTTGCGCACTACATTAATTACATGAGTTTTCACATTAGTCGGGATTTCTGAGAGTCGATCCATCAGGTTTGTTGGAATGTTGTGCTCATCTAATAAATTGTAGAACTAAGTATAAAAAATAAAACATTGGCTAAAATCCTACGGAAAATGTTTTTTATAGACTCTTTTTCGTATGTTCGAATTTTGTGTGGAATGTCCTTTTTGCAGTCAGCAATTATTTGAGCAAATATCTACAACATAAGTTATAAATGATTTTAAAAATTCTAAGTTAGTATTAATCCATGTTAACCATGTCAATTTCTAGGCCATCATCCAGCAATTCATCACTTTCGAATACCTGCAACTTTTTTTATTGACATAATTCTTAATACTACACTGCAATTGTTATACCGTATTCTCTCTAATAGAATCACACCCCCCTAATTCAAAATCGTGTTTTTGACAGTGTTTTCAACCTACTTTTTGGAGACAACTCCCAAGCAAGTTACCACTCAAATTGTAGCTTATTGTTTTAGCTATAAATTGGGTTGTAACTTGCCTAAGACTTGTTTGGATTTGAAAACACGATTTCGAATTAGGGGGGGGGTGTGGTTCTATTAGAGAGAATACGGTATATTTTCTAAAATTTATGAAACGGATTTTGACTGAATTGACAGTAGAAGCGGTGTTGGCTATGTTTAGAGTGAACAAGTATTCTAGCCTTTGGAGTGTCGCAAGAGAAGAAGCAATGCTATCACCAATGGTAATCCAGCAGGTATTGAAGATTGGTATCTTTTCGATTGATTCTCTTCCTAGTCTGACACCATGTGATTTTTTTTCTCTGGGAACACATCGAATCAAAAGTTAACCGCAGACGGACAGATCATTTCGACGTGCTACGCGCAAGAATTCAGCAGCCCTTTGACGAGCTAATGCAAGAAATTATTAGTCGCTCAATTGCCGCCTAGCAGACCCGACTCCAGAAATGTATTTTGAAGACTAGTGAAACAAATGGTGGATAATGGTTTTGTTATGCAAGTATCGTGTCATTGGAGTGCCTGGAATGTGAGCTTTTAGGAAATAACTTTTACTCACCTCTTTTCTGATGGTTATAGAAAAAGGCTGTTGGGAAAACTTAACAGCAGCCAAGTTTTTGTTTGGCTTAGTTTTTGCTTCTAGTTTTGAAGTAGTTTCTTTTGTTGAAGATGACTTTTTGCGATCTAAAAAGAGATTAAAAATTCTTTTTGTCACTATCCTACCAAATCCTACCATTCTCTTTTGGAAATATATTTAAAACATTAGGTTCTGCAGGAGGAATCTCACTCTCATCCACCCATTGACCACTGCCTAAGTTTACCTAAATAATTTAATCGTTTCATTCCAAAGTCAAGAGTGGAATCCACTCTACTTCTTCATCATCCAGACCCTTGCTTGTCACACTACTTTCAGTCATCTGTCTATGCACTGCATTCGGCTCAGCTGGTCCATTCAAATAGCTGCTTTTATTTACATTTTCAGTCCCTAGTCCATCAGCTGGGAGACAGTAGTAGTTGCCAGAAGCAGAATTTTGAACTTGTCTATTGAGACCATTTCTTGGAAGATCGGTCATCTGAAATTTGATCAATTTTCCCCTATTTCTTGTATATTTTTGGGTGATTTCGAATTTTTTATACACAATTTCTATAGCTTATATAGAACAGCAAGAACAGAAAACTGATACTTACAGTCTTTGCAGTCCAAGCAGGGGAATAAATGCGCTCCTCTCTAAACTCTCCATTTGGCTGGTATCTCGGTTCAAATTCATAGGTATTATAGTCCATGTTTCTGCCACCATAGTTGTGAGTGGTGGGGTAGCAGTGGACAGGAGATTGGGCTGGATCTTTTCCATTGGGGTAGCTTGTAGAAGCTGCTGATCGCATAAACATGCGCGCTGCAAGCGCAAAAATAAAGTTTGCGGGGAAAAAAAAAGAGAAATACTAGTTTTCAACAACACTTACGGTCAAAAGGGGACGCCACTGTGGGAGCATTATAGGAAGGATCTCTGTAGTACTGGTCAGTTATGAATTTGTTATGATCCTAGATAAATAAAATTTATGTGTGGAATTTTTAGAGGAGAGGAACCTGATCATCTTCATTTCTATAGTATTGAGAGTCCTCATTGTTATCATGTCTCAGACCACTTGGCCCGCCTTTGATGCTAGCTGTTACCATCTCCACGACTTCTGGGCCATACTCGTAGTCGATTGGAGGCAACACCTGTGAATATTCTGTTTAAATATTTTTTACTGGACTATGGCAAAAAAAGGCTCTTAAATGCATTTATTTCTCAAGAGCATTGCTTGGATTTATCTCACAGGTAAGTCTGTACGCACATATCAACTCGAAACCCTCGAGCCCGTGGGCGACGGGAGCTTGGAGTTGCTTGGAGTTAACTCTCCATAGTTAGAAATAGAAAAAGAGAGTTTAAAATTGAAAAAATACAACAAAACGATAGAACTTGTGTATCATGTAAGTATTTGTTACTTTGTTATATCCAGTCTCAGACAGATTATCCCGGTTTCTCAGATTTATTTGGCTAGATAGGAGGTGTGCAGTCACGTTGCTATGCCTGGTTGGGCGCTGAAGGGTATTTTCTCTGGAGCCCGCCATGGAATAACTGGAAATGGTTTGGGTTAAAAAGAAATGATCAATTATTATGCAAAAAATGTTCTCACTCTTCTTCCGTTATTCGAGACATACACTAAAGTACAAAAAAGCTATAGGCAGTGTACCATTTATTTATTTACGTTGGGATTTTGTCGACGAGGAGACAAGGGGCTGATCAATTGGTAAGACTTATTGTTGTTATCTGAAAATTCAAGTCTTGAAGTAATAAGGCTCAAAAGTCAGAATTAGAGTTGGGGTTAACGGTCGGTGTAAGGGCTGGGCTAATTGCTAAGCTCATGATGGGGGCAAGAATGATGACGTTTTCAGGGCCATTTAAGGTCCCCATCAAGTTTATTACCCCAGAAACATCCGAAAAACTAAACCCTAGACTTGATGTTGTAAATCAGTGATTTGACAAGGCATATCACCTCAAGTGTGCAAGCATAGAACCATACCCTTTGTCTCTTTACCATTTTTATCATCAAAAGCAGTTGAATGGCCGAATCTACGCAATTTAGAGTTGCTGGTTTTCTATAATATGGTCGCTGGTTTAAAAATACAAAAAATAAGGTGAACTTCTTGATGCGCTTGTGAATCAAATTGGGAAGATGATGTACATATGCCTGTTTGTTTCATGGCTTCTTCTATGCCGTTCAAGTGACCACTGCCTGAATTTTTTTCCCAAAATCAGACAAACACAAAAACTTTGCTTAAAAACCCAGATTACTTCCATTTTTTGTTCGAATCGCACTATTTAACTGAGACTTTTTCTCGGTCTTGAAGAACACAAAAGGGTTCTGCTCGCTGTTTCTGATGCTAGAGTACTCCAACTGAGCAATGGCATCGAACAAGTGTTGGTTGCCAGAGATTTGAGTGTTCTTCTTGCCATTGTCTACCTCTACACACCACCCTGAAGAGTCACTTATTCCGCTGAAAAAAGTAAACTCTTTTGTTTTGAAGAAGATGCTCACAAAGATTACCTATGTCGAAGAACTTTTTGGGCGAATTCTTCAGCTGTGGTCCAGGAATCAGCTTCTGCGACAAAAGCCTGGCCACCGTTCAGCTTCACATCTACGACTGCGGCCTGACGTCGACTCAGTGCTGCCTGAAATTTTGCCATTCTCTGTATATCGAGAGTCGACTGTATCACTTTTTTGTTTACCCATATGATCGAAAAGTTTTTTTTGTGGACATTTTATGTGATCAATGGCAAAAAAGTAATGTTTGGCTTGCTTTGGTTGGTTAGCAATGTTTATTATTGGAAAAAAATGACAAAATGAGTAAAAACAAAAAAAAAAACAGTGCCCAGCACTTCACTATCACTTATTTTGACGAGAAAAAAGCAGACCTGTTCCAGAATGGACAGTGCATACAAACGACCCTTGGTGATAGTGCCACGCAGTGGCTTCAACAAACCATCCATCAAAAATTTGGACAGAGGCAATTGTTGGGTTCCAAAGTAGCTGAAATACCATTTTTACATTCCTATAATTATAAAGCTTGCTATGTCGTAAAATTGTAGCTGTGCTTCTTAATTTCTATATGAAATTCTGCTTTATACCAAAATACCCTGCCATTTCTTCATCAATTTTTTAACAAAAAGTACGGAAGTCAAGATACAACCATTTTCATGAGATTTTGGTGGCAATACGAACAAAATTGTGTGTAAACTTACTGGTAGAGCATTGGAAAAACAAGAATACCAGGTGGGAAGGAGTTGATAGCCTAGAATGATGGTCCAACTTGTGACAAAATTTTGGCAATGAACTTTAATTACCATCAGCAAAAGATCCCAGGCTCTTTTCCTATTAGACTCATCCCTATTTTTGTAGGTTTGATTGCACAGTTGAATCTATAAAGATGTGAGAACTTGAAAATCATTACTCAACTAAATTAACACACATAAATCTCATCCCGCTGCTCAAGATTGTCAATACCCTAAACACAATCATATCAAATATTATCCAATTCACCAAAAATTGTGCACCAATTGGAGGATGTATTTGGCTAGCACAGACAGCTTTTTAGCACTCAGCGAGATGTCATTTGTGTAGCACAATATCAGCTTAAATATTTTGAGTGATTCGCCAAACTCCTGCTCCGTGCTTTTCGGCAGGAATGGAGTGGAAATAGGCGCGTGGAAAGCTCCCAGAATGTGGTACTGAAAAGTTGATTATTAACAACTTTATAATTTGTTTTATAAGATGTTTGGCCCTATTCCATAATAGGGGTTTTTTTACCTTGGTCCCTTGTAGTTTTAGCTTTTTGTACGCATTTATAATGCGTTTAAAACAATAGAAAAACTATTTTCCGCCCGTTTTTCGTCCTCCCGTTTATTGGGAAGTCAACAATTTCTATATTTCGCATTGGGGGACCAGAGTAAGCAACCCCAGGCACTACTACACTTAGGCATACCACAGCTAAGTCTTAGGCTTAGGGTAGACCAGCGTAGGTTAGCCGAGACTCAGCGTCTACCCTGTTTCACCTAAGTATAGAAATAGAAAAAAACCTTGAAGTACTGAGCTGCAAATTCTTCTATAGACATCACTCCATCCACAACTATAGGTTTAAGAGCAGGGCACTTTAGTGGTATATATTGGGTGACTTGTTTGAGCTCTGTCTTCTCATCGTAGAACTGATAGCTCTCTTGCTCCTCGAATAGCCTCTCAATTTCAGGAGGCATGTCGATGTACACTGCTGGGGCTATGGTGCTTTTCTAGAAGAAATATTTGTGTGAAGATATGTTGTAGGAAAGCATTAAAAACTTCTGTTATGTGTTGTTTTGTTAGGTGATACTTGGTACCATATGATGGAGATGGCTTTCTTTGGTTGACCAACCCATTAGAAACACTTTCAAGCAATTTTTGTTGGTTTTGTGCCGCAGTTTTTCTAAATCTTTTGCTATTTTTTTGCATTTTTCTATATTATTGACTTTGATACCTTGCCTTCCAGCCCCGGTAGCCGGCTTGTAGTGCAACTGCTGCTCTTCTTGTTCTCAAATGTAAAACATAGTTAAGTTAACGATATGTTATTTTCCCAACTTCTAAAAAAAGATTTCAACATAGAGAAAAAATGAGTGTAAATGAGCTCTTATCAAAAGAAATTATAGCGTACAAAAAATTTCACATTTCGCCTTTTAGAAGTTATAAAAAACTTATATCTTTTCCGAATGAACATTTTTCGCACATTTCTCTGCAAAATGACAGCTGCAAAGTTGTGAGTAAATCTTTCCACCTCCTAAACTAAGTATTTTCTCTTCAAAATTCAATTCTTTTCTAGCCTGCAACTGCTTCCACAGTGCATCAGTCAAAAATATTTTGTCAGCGTTGATCCTATACTCTGATTGTGACTTATGGCCTTGAGTATGTAGCACATCTTTGCAGATTTGCAGGGCATTCTGTCCATTGGTTGCTTCGTCCGACAGCAAGCATTTAAACTTTCTAGCAAAGTCATCAATGTACAATTTGCGGACAAAGCAATGCCGGAGAATGTTGCAGTGCTCCACAACACACAGCCACTTGACTTGCTTGCAGATAGTGCTGGCATCAAACTTAGTGGCACCTCTCTCTAAGCTAGGCCGTATGCATCGAATAAATAGACAGTTGGTTCTGAATAAATGCAGAATGAGAATTTGGAGTAAGAATTTTTTATCAACAGAGATGCTCAATGGGGGTCAGACGACTGCTCACTGTTATGGTATGTTTCTTTTAGATGTTGATTATAAATACCAAAACTAACTCTTCCAATTTCCTGCAAATCACCGTCACACCTTCAGCCATCTGAGAAGCCACATAACAGGTATTGTCTTTGCCCGAATTATCTGCAGAAGCAAAGAGGGCAGCCAGAGAAGCATCTTTAGACCTACACAAGGCTGAGTAAACAGAAGCCGGCTCTATCCATCGGTTTTTCAACAAAAAGCTGTCCACATTGTAGTAGGTGGTGCCAGCATAGTGTTTGATGCCAAATTCTAGTCTCTCCCTTGCTCTAGATTTGGCAAACATACTCTTGTCCAGGTGATTGATGCTGCAGCGTTGCAGAAAAGTCTCATCAGATCCCTTCAAAAATGCTAGTGTCTCAAAATTGAAATAGTATTACAGTCAACCCTCCTCGATTTCTCGATAAAACCGCTTTTCAACACCATCCTTAGGTTGCTGAGTCATTGAGGGTGCCGAATTAACAAGGGTTGATTGTAATATAAAAAGTACCTTAGGAAATTTGCATTCATCCTCCAGCAAAGGAATGATACCGTCTGGTCTGTTGATCAACAGATCCACAACTCGCTGATTGTTGGTGCAAGCAGGAGGTTTAAAGTCGCCAGACAACTGTTTGAATTCTCCATCTTCGTAGAACTGTCCAAATATCTTTTTGAGAAACAGATTCTCTATCTTCTCGTTTGCCACATTAACGAAAAACTCTTCAAAGCTGTTGTTGTTGTATTTCTGAATTGATCACACGGTACAACTTTAACTTCCATACGACAATACGGATGTTTTTTGGTTTGGTTTACCCCACCCCTCTGCCAGAACTGCCGGGCAAATCGAAGGTATTATCTCATTGGAGAAATCACAAAAAGGTGTGTATAAATGTGTTAGGCCGGTGTTTTTCTACTGCAGGACCTTTGAAGTCCTACAGAGGTATTCGGTAATATATTTTTTAAGCGTGATAGATAGACACATGCCAAATAATATATTTGGGTAATGAAAAAAAACCATGGAATACACATCCTAATTGTCGTATTTCTTTTGTATATTTTTGGTACCTCAAAGCCAAAGATATCCAACAGGGTTATTGTAGCTGTCGGTTGATGGCTTTGGAAGAAGAGGGATATTCTCGAGAAAATCCACTTGAACAATTCATTGTAGAGGAACTTGGCAAAGGCATCGCGCAGATCCAAACCGGCGTCCACATTTTTAAGACCACTAATTTTTTGAGTGCCGTCTTCTTTCTTAAGCCACAATATTAAGCTGTACCGGCTGAGGTAGAAGTTGTCGACCACTTTTTAAATCTGATTTCTAGTAATGACATGTGCCCTATGAACCAGAGTGTTTGCTGTCATTTGAGAGCCCTGAAAATAGGCTTTTAAATGACATCAAACACTCTGTTCGATAGAGCACATATCATAATTAGAAATCAGATAAAAAGTGGTCGGCAATTTTTGCCTCACCCCGTTATATAAGTTTTTGGTAACAGAACATTTATAAAACCTTTCATGTGTTATCTACATAGCAACAATGGCTGCAGCCATGGCTGCCTGATTAAACTTAATTTTTTTTTCTCTACAAAATTTCAGGTTGCAGTCCCGGCCGAGAACCTCTGACTGACACTTTTTAGAGCCAAAATGACACTTTTCAATAATAATATTTCATTGACAATAAACATTATATATAGCGAGTACCTCTTCTTTGTGGCAAAAGATGGCTTTGATGTGGGCAATGTCTACATCCAGCAGAAAGGCCACCCTATATTCTCAACACTTAGCTATTTCCAACATCAGCAGAAACGGAGAGTGGCCAGTTTGAGATGGGTTATGAAATTTTTTCTTTAAAATTTTAATAGAAATTCCCTGCTTGTTACAGACTTTTTTTATTCTGAGGCACACCAATAGGTAAAAAGACAAGAAAAGAACCATCTCAAACTGGCCGTTCAAGACAGAAACAAATAAAGTGTCATACCATTGTAGTTCACTTTCATTGGCAACCTCCGCAAATTCTTCGTTGTTGGACGTCTATAAGAATTTTTAGAGCTCATTAAACCGTTCACTCCCAATCACTACCTTAGCAGTTGTGAAATAAACATTGCCAATATGGAGAACGCTAGACAACACACGGTAGATCAGCTCTTTTTGAGATTGAGAGAAGCCAATTATAGACAGGGAATGACTCAGCTGATTAAATTTCTGCTGTTCTTTTTGTATATTCACCTGGCATTTTCCCTAAGAAGTGGTCAAAAGTTTAGCAATTCAGGATACACCCGAATAATCAGACTTGATTGAGATAAAAGTAATTGTTGGCTCCAGTCAGCCCATACTTGTCACTGTCCAGTCCAGCACACAGTCGGTAAAACACCCCAAAATTGTGGTCTCCTTTCTTCTGCTCTACTAAACGCGTCAGCTCTAGTGGCAAGACTTGAGTGAAGGTAAAGCCGTCCAGGCAACCACTGAAAACATTTATTTTCAATTTACAACACATAATTTTTCGCAAGCTTACCATTTATAGAGCAAGTTGACGGTGTATCCAAATCGTGTGGAGCAATCGCTCTTCAGTGTTTTTGCACAGCCAAAATTCTCACTAAACCACGGCATACTGTTTATTTTTAAAATTTTTTCTCCAAATATGATTAAATACCAAATATTTTGTAGAGCATCTATCTAAACTTTATTAAGCTACATTGCTTCTTTGCCAAAAAAAGTAATATGACCTGCTGTGTTTTGATTTTGGAACTCTCGTTGGAGCAAAAGAACCGCAAGGCGTGATAAAAATTTGTAGTTTTTCCTAAGATATTGTAAAAATGGTGAAATCTATTTTCTGCAGGGTGGCACAAAAAGTGCCCAGCTTTTGACAAAGTTTTCAAGGTAAGTAATTTCCAATTTTTGGGACCTTTACCCACTTTTACCCCTTAATCTCCAAATCTATGGGTTTCGAAAAAAAATTGGTATACTCCCAAATAGTGCTGTGCAAATCTCCGAACTTTGGTTCGAGACGCTCCGCTCCGAGCAAAGAGACGGAGCAAAAGAAAATTTTTTTTGAACTGCACAGCACTGCTTCTAGGGTAAAAAAAATATGGCACCCTGCAGAATGGTTAAAAAGTGATTACCTGAGCCAGATTCACCACTAAAAACAGTAACAAAAGACTTTAAAAAAAAAGATTAAAAATAGATTTAAAAATACTAACCAAAAGACAATAGATTCTTTTTCTGAACCATTTTTTAAGTTTTCGATGGCCTTGTGACAAATTGAAAAGATGTGTCTATAAAATTACAAAACTATTATCTGTCTCTGCAAAAGCGAAGTCAAGCCTAATTAATCAAGCCTCCAAGAGGCCAGATTTTGGTGACAGGATCAGCAATGTTTGATCGCAATAGAAGGTATACGGCCACTTTGATATGGTTTTAATGCTTTTTACATGGTCAATATACCTAGAAGCCCAAGTGCTTTTTGGGGGATGGGGGGTGTAAACGTTTGGGGAGGGGTATAATACAGTAGTACCTGATTTGGTTTTAAATTACTTGTATTTACGAGATGTAGACAAAAGTCGAAGGTAGAATAGGGTTAAAAAGTATAGGTAAGGGTAGGGGTGAGGGTAAAAAGTAGTGCTCACTAGCGAAATACTCACGCTGCATTCTGGCTCTTGTTGTGGATGTAGAGACTGGCTACAGAAGAGTCGTAGATAGGGAGGTGTTCATTTGGATTCACGAAAAGCAAGTTCTCGTCACCCAAAAGAGTCTAAACTAGTCATTTATAAATGCTGCAATCCATTTCTAATTGGCTAACATAAATACGCTTGTTGTAGAAGCGATGGTTAAGTGTGCGCACAATGTTTTCTTCATTATACTCTTGGCTGAAATTGGGTGATAAGCAATAATGGCTCTATCCTAGAAGCCAGTCCATTTTTTGCCTCGGTCCCCCCTATGATTAAAGAGGGAATTCCTCTGCGAGTACACACATAAATCAGAAAACTTCTGGGCTCACATGAAGCAGAATATAAAGCGCATTTATGGGGCAAATGATGCGCTGATGGCTTCCTAAATTGCAGAAGCAGTTTTTCGTCATAATAGCAGAGCCAAGATAAACTAGTTACCTGAAAATGTTTTTCAGTCAAATGGTCAAAATCTATGTCCAGTTTCGTTGTCTCGAGTGTGTTTGGTGCGCTAAAATAAACATTTTTCGGCGATTATTGTATGTCATCGGAATCAATTTTGGAGAAAAAAAACCATGGGGGAACCAAGGCAAAAAAATAGGCTGGCTTCTAGGATAGGGCTGCAATAATTATACAGTCTAGCTAAAAATTACTTCAGTTCCACCAAATTTTCAACCATTCTAAGAGATAGAAGAAGATAAATCTACCTAAAATATAAAAAGAATTGTTGTTGCTTCTCAAACCCAGCACTTTCAACTTGTTCAATTTATATATATGTAAGAGTATAGTTAAAAAGGTAGGTAACCCGAAGAGTATGGTCAGAATTGTGGATGACCTTAAGGGTGTAACCTACTAGATGCAATTGCATACGCGTCAGCGTATTTTGCCCGCACATTACCCACGCGCTAGATAAATCACTAAATTAACCAATAATCTGACTAAAAATTGATGAACAATAGAAAAATAGCCAAAATAAAAGAAATTTAAAATCCATATCAAGAAGAGAACTATTAAAGCAATAGTCAAGAAGTGCGCAGTCCTTTGGGAAGTCAAGAGCAGGTGCTGCAAAGGCAAATGACCTTCACCCAGTTGCAGGCAAGAACTATTGCATAAATGTTGACAAGAATTCGTTAAACTCATCCAATTTGTTAAGCTGCTTGATTTTTGAGCAAAATCTTTATTTGGCTGGTTTATACAGCAGCTCTAAGCATATTGCACCTAATCTTGAAATTTGCTTATAGCACTTCTATGCATTTTTATATCAAATTGATAGGCCTAGTCTTGGCTACGCCTAAGCTCAACATTATCAGCACTAAAAGTCGACTCTCTCCAGCCAGGCCTGTGTACAGAAAAAAAATTGTCCTCCGCCTCCGGCGGACTCAAAAGGAGTTGGCCTCCCCTCCGGAGAATTCCTCTGGAGACCAGCACAGGCCTGTCCATAGCACGTACCTTACTAGAGTATATTATGAAAGGAGTGGAGTGCAGGTCAATTTCTAATATTCCTACCTTGGTATTTTGTAACACCTTTTTATCATCAAGTCTAAGTAATTAAATAGTTTGTTGGATACCTGAAGCATTCCTCCAAAAGAGCCATACTCAAAAAAGGGTTAACATCAAATGAAAACAATAAAAATAACCTTCAAATTGTCGAAAATTAATAATGTCAGTAATTTTTTGTCACCTGTAAACTACACCAATTTCACAGCTGCCAATTCCTACAAGGAACAAAAAGTTGTCGGAGATAGCAGTTGATGATTACTTTGATTTAGTAGCTAGATAACAACCCACATTCAGAAAGAGGAATATATAGAGCACATTTTTTGTATCATAAATACCCTTTACAAACCAACTTTGTTGTATGAAACATCTTTTCAATCTACATATAGTGTCTGGAGTGACTTAATTTGTTGGTTCGTCTCTTACCCTTACCGGTGCCACTTACCCTTGTCTAAATTATTTTTTTGTCTTCATCATTTGTATTGTCTTTCCATTTCACCTAAAATCAGCAAATACTCAGTTTATATGTTCCAAGTTTATTGTTTTCAATCAAATCAAGGACAGCAAGGAAACAGAGAGCAGAAGAAATGCTCTGAATATCAACTCCAGAGTGGTAAAATAGGGTTCAGTAAAAATACTGGAGGAGAAAATATCAAAATATGTTTAGAACAAGAGGAAGAATGTTGCCGTTTAAGTGGTTCGACTGCTCATATAGGCTTCTAGTTCCTTGTCCAGTTCATCTGCAGTCATTTGCTTTACCCTTGGCTTGACTCCTCCCTTAGCTGATCCTCTAATTCGGCCTCCACCCACTCTTTTGACTGGAGAGCGGCGTTGGAGCTGGGCTCTGCGCCCTCTGATGGGGTTGTTGGCGACTCGACGGATGCGGTCTTGCATGCGTGGCTTGATGACGCCTGACTCGTCCACCACAGCAATGTTGATCTCTTGGCCTGAATGGATGAATATGGCTGGTAAAATCAGAAAGTCATTTTCTATAAAGGGTACTCACCATCAATGGCTATATTCGCATACTCGCGAATGATGTCTTTGGCGGAGAGGAAGTCGACGAACAGATCGGCAGTTCCCAGATGTTGACCCTGAGCGAATAATTAGGATAAGGCACCGAGAGTGGTGTAGAAGAGCAATAGTCCTTTGAGTAGCTAAGCAAAAAAAGACAAACGCACCGCTTCGTCGTAGTGTACAGTGACTCCGTAGACGCCAAAGTCTTGGAAGAGCTCCTGCAAGTGTCGGCTTGAATAGGGGTCGTCAGACATTAGAAAAAAAGTGTTGAAAATTTTTTCCATCTTCATTTGTTATGTTGGGTTTAATCTACTTTTTCCAGTCAAGTATTAGGCAAGTTACCACTTAAATTATAGCTTATTGTCCTGGCTACATTTTGAATGGTAACTTTCCTGAGACTTGTCTGGCAAAAGTGGATTATAAACACCGTGTCAAAAACACGATCTTGAATTAGCGGACTGCCAGTCTATTAGAGAGATATTTTAGACAGATATTTCAATTAAACTAAAAAGACCAGCCTCTAGATCAGCAGTGAGAACAGTTTCGGGTAGGTTGGAAATGTTGAGCTTGACTATCTCACTGGATGCATTGCCGGCTCTGGGCCGTCTGATACCGACCGCTGCACTAGCTCCACCACCCACACTTCTCTTTTTTCCACCTCCGTAAATGTCGACAAACTTATCGTGCTTCCACTTGCCGGCTGGAGTGTCCTGCAAATACTGATAATTTACAATCGGAAACAAAACCCCAAATATTTTTGACTCACATCAGAAAAGTAGTTTTCCCGTCTGTTACCTCCACTTCGGAAGCCCCCACCAATAGTTGCTCCAGCTCGGCGAGAAGCACCCAAATTTCTGCGACCACCTCCAGCTCCTCCACTGCGATTCTTGTGCTTATTGGAGGTGATAATCTCCTCCAAAGCCATGTTCACGTTAGCCATCATTTTGAGCGGTTGGGGATTCAGAAATTTGCTAAAAAGAGAACAGAAAATTAGTCTATAAAAATGAATAGAAAGTGGGTAAATTAACCTGAAGAAAAGATTAATCAGTGGTCGGTTCAGGACGGCAGTCCATCCTATCGAAAGGCTGATACTTCGGTTTTACTTTAGATGGAAACTCGGTAAGTTGTTTCACGTCTTTTTGTTACTAGCATCCTGGAAAATGTGTCTTTTGCTTACCGCTAATCCTCTAATAGACGGGCATCCTAAATCAAAAAAAAAAACTTGTTTGTGGCATTGTATTTTTGACCTATGTTTTGCTGCTGTCTTCTAGGTATGCTACATAACAAAATTGAATCTACATTCTAAGCTACACTTTGGTATATAAAATGTTTAGAAGACATTGGTAAAACATAGGTCAAAAACACAATGACAAAGAGAAGTTTTTTTTGAATTTAGAATGCCCGTCTATTAGAAAATTTACGGTAATTTTATGTTAAAGATTATTTTGTTGGCAAAAAACCTGATTTTCTTAAATTTTAATAGAATATTAGTATTTGGGGTTAGAAAATTATCAAATTTTACAAAAAACATTAAAAAAAACCCGATTTTGGGCTCTCCAATTCAAAAAAAATCTTAAATTTTTAAAAATTTTTTGGCTTTTTACTTTCTACTACCAAAAATTCACAGCATTTATTAATATGGATAAAATGAATGTAAATAAGAAATAATTTTGATGTGTCAGGATAAAATTTCTAACCTGAAAAAGTAAGTTAACTTACCATGTGTGCAACTAAGCACTGCAGTCAGCCTTTCGAGAGGAGGATGCCATGCGAACCAGAAACTAGGGAGTGAAAGAGGCACAAATTACAAGAGTAAAGCTTCAAAAAGTCAACAATCATTTGGTTCATCTGTTCACCAAACAACCCTATGTGCAAATTAAGAGAAAGCCTTTTGTGTGAAGAAAAGGATTTCGCAACTGACACTGTCACAATTGTTTAGAAGTGTAGAGCAAAAAAGTGAAAGCAACGCAATGGAATAAATGAATAAAGATGGAGGTAAGTTTTACAGACTCCCAAAACAATCTTATCGATTGAGATACGCGTGCTTTTGGTAGTGTTGTCTTTGGCAGACAATTGGAGATTATCGCTCTAGGATATAAGATAATTTCGAAATGTGTTTATGTATGTGGTAAAAACTTTTCTTGCCTTTTTTTGTTCATTTTAGTTTCTTTGAACAAGACAAGTCATTGTAAGTTGTCCTTCTTCTCTCATTATACGTGGACTCCCTAATACCGCATTTACTCTAATAAGCCGCGAGTTTGCGAGATATAGAGGCATAATTAGAGAGTTAATCGAATTAATGGATTTAGTTATTTTTTATGTAGTATTTTCTATCAATTTATGTTACAAATAAAAAAGAAGAGAAACTATGTACAAGTAAAGATATTTTTTTAACAATTTGTCAATTCTTTGAGTTTTTGCTTCAGCTCTCTATAGTTTTGGCCCATGAAGACGTGCTCACTTCTGTGCCATGTCAAAATCTCAAATTTACATTCATGAGTCACACTATATGATCGGTTTTTAAATGGAAAACCCCCAAACTACCTCTAGCTCTTCCTTGTTAACAGGAAATTGGTCGTTGAAAGCAACAGCGAGCACATTCACACCCTTGTCGTGAAGAGACAAAGAGGCTAAACTAACATTTATATATAGGGTTGTCGAGCGCTCGAAATTTTCGAGTCGAGCGCTCGACTCGGAACTCGAAACTCAAAATTATCGAGTCGAGCGCTCGACTCGGAACTCGAAACCCGAAATTATCGAGTCGAGCGCTCGACTCGGAACTCGAAACCCGAAATTATCGAGTCGAGCGCTCGACTCGAAACTCGAAAATTTTCGAGTTTTCGAGTTTTTTTCGAGTTCAACTCGACTCGACAACCCTATTTATATATATATTTTTCTTATAATAAGAATAGAAAAACCTGGTGTGGGATCTTCAAAGCTGAATCCATCAGTGAAAACAACCACCACTTGTTTTGTCTTTCCAGCACTTGTTGAGCTCTCCAATTGTCCAATAGCTTTTTCGAGAGCTTCATTGGTGAAGGTGGTTCCACCAAAGAAAGGCATGTTCAAAATGACTTCTTTGATCTCCTCTTTGGTTAGAGGGTTGCTGCAAAAGGGTCTTTTTAGTATTTTTCTAATAGCTTTAAAATTCAATAGTAAGTTGGTCACCTCAATGGTAAAATCACTCGCGACCTGCCTCTTCCACTAAACTTGATTACAGATATGTGGCCTAGTGTAGGAGAAGAAGGCAACACTTCAAAGAGGATAGTAGCTATTTCTAACTGCCTTTCAAACCTTTCTCGTAGAGAACCAGAAGCATCAAACACAAACACTACATCTGCTGAGCATTCCCTCGGTTTTTGGTCCTCTATTTGTGAATAACCCTGGGTGTCAGTCTGCAAATTGTCATTATCCAGACTGTTGTCACTTTCTTTAGAGGTGCTCGAAGACTTGATTTGGATAGGCCCTTGACCATTGTCATTGGCAAAAACACTGTTTTTGTTAGTATCATCTTGAGGCACTTGAGCAATTGGATAACGCCTGTCCAGGGAATTTGATAAAATAGCATCTGGTTCACAGGTCGTCAGCCTTTCCACCAGGTCAATGTAGCTGTCTGGCCCTTTGAACAAGTTCTCTGGCTTGCCAGCCAGGATCTGCAGTTCAGATCTGAAGGCAAACGTTAGGCCATATACGTTTACCGACTAGATAAATCATCGGATACCCAAAAATCCAAGACTATAATTGAGCACATTAAATTAAGTCCACTAAAATATCGTGCAAATGAAGACAAAAACTGGAACAAAGAGCATGGGTAGAAGAATTGGGGGGGACTAAAGCATTTTCCCAATTTTTTTACATTTCTACCCTGGAGCTGCCAGATACACCCGACTTGATCATAAATGAATGTCTGACAGTTCCCGGTAAAAAGATGTGATAAAAAGTAGAGAGAAGAAAGGCTCCTTCCGGTCGGGTCCTGTTTGAGATTCGACCACCAAAATTTTCCTCGGGCTTAGGGTCGACGTTTTAGTGGACCGTTGGAGCGGGCAACACCTAAAACACGGGAAAAGTTTTCGTGTTTCTTAAACTTGTGAGTCCTTGCGTAAAGAGAGCTCTTATGGTGACACTACAAATTTTTATCCACATTTAATCTGGAAGTGTGCTAGTGTGCTTACTCGCTTCTCATCTCTCCAATAGCGACTGCAAAGGTCCTAACATTGGGCAGTTGTCGGAGATTGTAGCATTGGACGTCGACTGGATCATAACTATAACACACAAATAGCAAAAAAATAAGATTAAAAAAAAACCTAAAGCCATCAGTAATAATAACCTACAAATTTTAGAAAAAATTAAACAGTAGGAAGCAAAACAAACTCACGACATTGACCATAGTGTCATTCCCCCTTCTGGTGCTGATGATTTCAACAAAGGCGTGGTCCAAAGCCACACCGGTTGAGGTGGCACCACCCAGGAAGGGTAGATCTTCACACAAATCATTTAATTACCCTGTTTTATGGCAAAAACATGCTTAAAAGATTCACCTTGGACCTTTTTCAGAGCAATATTCTCTTGCTGATTGGCCCCAAAATGATAGGTAACACGGTGTCTCAATTTTCCACCTGTATTTTTACTTTTATTGGAACTAGTTTTAGGAAAAAAAAACTTACTGTAAACCAGCAGAGATATGTGGTTGCCTTGGGTGGAGATGTTCAATAGCCGAGCCACTTTGGCTATGTAGTCTTTGTGTTGGCCGAATATTTTGGCCACTGAACTTGTTGAATCGACCACAAATAAGGTGTCGGTTATACAATCTTAAATTAAGAGTAATTGCAAATATTGTTCACAGTTAGGGCAAAAATATACCCCCTAAACGAGGCACTTTCAACTCATCGGCTTTTAGATACCTGTCAAAAAATGAAGTATTAAACCGTGTTGTAAGTAGACTGTAGCTAAAATCTCTTTTTGAAAAAAAATGGGGGAAGTGGGTATTTGTTGCTAAAGTCAAATTTTTTTACAAAAAGATTACTCATTTTTTTGATCTAAGTGCTCAGAAATATTGGGTAATGATAGGTTGGTGCTTGCCCCCACACTAGTGCCTTCAGTTTTATTATTGGTAGAAGAGGTGTTAGAAGCGTTGAAAACTGATGATTGAGTCGAAATCTTGAGCAGAGGTTCTGCTTTAGTTGAATTTTTGGGCACAACACTGCCATCAGTTACTCCTTCAGTGGACAGACTTGAGCCTGTCACTGCATCTATTAAAATTTCTGTTTCTCTGGAACCTGCCGACGGATCATCGATAAAATTTCCTTCCTCCAATTGAGCAGTCACCTATATTCATTTTTTTGTTATAGCTGAAGTCATTTTTAAATATTGACTATGCTATATGTGGGAGAGAGGAGTAGTGTCTACGCTGTAGAGAGACTATTGGAATGTAAAGTAAAAAAAAATACCAATAAATAGCAGCAAGAAACCGCTAAGACAACTCCTAATTGACTCCTCTGCATTTTGAAGTCCACCTGGTAGATAGTCGAAATTGTAGGTGTTGTTACAGAGTTCAGAGGTACAAAAATGTTAGTTTAGAAGAGCGAGGAGAGATTAACTTCTTTTTCAAGGTTAAATGAACACTTCTTGTTTATCATCACTAAGGTCACTTTTGTTTTGGCAATGAAAAGACAACAACTAGTGGTATATCGAATTTGGGGAAATAGGTTCAGTTTCCTTGAGGCCCTTTAATTTGTTGAAATCAATTGTCTGTGTCCCCAATTTATGAATTGTTAGAAAAACAGCCCTCCTTTTGCGTTGGTTGTGCACCCAGGCAGAGGACTGATTGTAATTAGATGTGGTGATGGGCTGTTTTCATGTCAGTTCATGGCAAATCAAAATATTTTACTATGAGTTTAATCAACTTCATACGTGTAACAAAAAGCGCTATTTTTTGATGTTTAAAAAGAGTTAATAAAAAAATTGTAAGGCTACATTATTTAGAAAATGGCAAAAATAGCAGTCTAAACAGCAATTAACTTTACCTCCACATATATTGATGGAGAAACCCGCTGTAGGCATTAGAAGAAAAGAACTGCACAAAAGGCATAGCTTTACAAAGCCGTCAAGCTGGTCCCCACGCATTTGAAAGAGTAAGCAATAAGGGGACAAAATGTTTATGCACTCCTCTTACACCACGTTCCCAATGGTAGGACAAAGAAAAAGACAACGACAATGTCTATTTTTTGATAGGAATACCCCAAGGACAAAGACAAAAAATCGTTGACGATATCTCTGTCGTACCATTGGGGGCGTAGTGATTATTGCTAATTATTGCCAAAGGTACCCCTACTGTTACTATTATCTCGCCACCCCAAGAATGCACCGGTTTACATTTCCGCAAATCAAATTCGGCACAACTTAGGCGAATGTTCAAGGTAGTCCAACGTAGGTTAGCCGTGAACAGGTAGAAGGCCTTTTTTTCAATTAGGTTTAGTAATTCACGGCTAACCTAATGTTTTTTTGCATTTATGTGCGGCTTAAATCTACTTTTGCTCGTCTATAGTATCAAAATAAAAAATGTAGGGTCAAAACCCTCACTATAGTGCGATTTTTGGGCTGCGCCCAGAGGTTGCACTATAGCGAGACTCGACAGTATTACGTTTTAAAAATGTGTTAAATTTGCAGAAGATGTGGTGTATGTTTCGACGACAATATAAATATGGTTTTGTATGAGCATTTATATAGTTACAAATTGTTAAAAGTTTTTAACACCAACACCAAGAATTTATCTTTCAACAACCATGAAACTCAATACAAAAACAAAAACTTTGGATTTTTGCAGCAAAGGATATGACATAAGGACTGTTTCGAACAGAAAAACACTTTTTTTTAAAGCAAATTCCATATTTTCTCTAGTTATAGTCCATGAATGTAATTTTTTTTGAATCAATTCATCCAAACCTTGGAGAATGAGCTATAATTAGAGAGAATACGTTATTTATGAAAATAGTATTCGAAAAAAAGGGAAAGAGAAAAATTGTTACTAGATTAGAAGAAATTAGTCCAATAGGTCCACACTACTTGCGGCCGCTTGGGATGAAATGGAAATTGTCTTGACCTGCAAACACAGTGCATAAAACAAGGAAATAACATGATCTTGTTATTATCTAATCTTATCTAATCTTATCTTAGATATCTCCCTGCCCGGTCGATTTCCCATTTTTAGAAGCTTAATCTTCGAAAATATTTAGCTTCAGACATTTGTATAGACAATCAACCGTATAGCTCACTTTTAAGTATAATTCTTGCTTTAAAAAAAAAAATCTTTACCTTGTGGGCTGGCCATGTATTCTGCCAAGGACAGTCCAATACTTGCTAAAAAATAATAAAGTCTAAAGAGGTGCAAAAATGTATTAATAACTTACGACTGCGCTTTGTGTCTCTATATAGGATGCTTCTGTAGAGTTTTCCCATCATTTTGTTTTCAAAAGCCGGGTCGTTGAGTTCAGCCTTAAACTTTTACGTAAATCCGATTTCCAAAAAACAAAAAAAAAAAATTGACTGTCTGAGCATAGACAAACATTTGAGCCAACATGGCGAGAATACCAAAGACAGCAATCCAGAATCTCATGTTTGGACTGAAAAGGAAATATGGTATCAAGCAGTTTTTTTTTCCGGAGTTTTGATTTCAGGTTCCACTTTCTAAGGTCTTTCTTTTTCTGCGGATGACGCAGAATAAAAAAGTCTTTGCAAAATTGGGTAATTTTATCCGACAAGGTCAAAAATTTTGTAAAAAATCGTATTTTGTCGTTAAAATAATAGTTAAAAGTGATATAACAGGCAGTAAAAGTCACTGAAAATAGTCACTAAAATAGATTTTCCAAGTATTTTGTGATGCTAAAGCTTTTTTTCACAATTCGCCACTGGAAACTCGTGTAAGAAGAGGTGGAGTAGAAAAAAACAGCGGCTAATTAAAAACTTACTAATTTCTCAAAGCCTATGCTATTCTTAAGCAACCCTTAAGCTTATTTTTTGGGCATATTTTTGTCTTGTGAAGCCATGACAGGTTTTTGGTGATTAAAGTGATTCAAGCAACTCTAAATCACTTCAACTTCCAAAGAATCCACTACCTTGCTCCCTGGCAAAAAACCAAAATATGCAAAACTAATGAGCTTTGTCGACTAAGGGCTTTTTTTTGCAAATACCTATGAAAAAGGAATAAGGACTACTAGTTACATAAGTAGCAGTGGTAATTGGACGAAATTTGCAAAAACATGGTTTCCTATTTTATTCGGAAAACTTCATAAGAATACCGTTTTTTAAAAACAATGACCTAAACAGTAGGCTTGAAGTAGTAGTATCACCGACTAATAAGCTAACATGCTTCATACTAATAGGTAGAGACCGGATTCGTATGCCAAAAAGTTGGACCCACAACTGGGTCCGACCATTTTTTTTCCTCAATTTTTGACATCTTTTGCCCATTTTGATGTTGATGTCTCTAAGGCAAAAATTGGTAAGGGTTCTGAATTTGCCGCTGCTTTTTACACAACTCAACAGTTTCGCCTTCAAAAAAGCCAACTCGATATAAGCCTCGATTTTATTTAGTCCGTTAAATCGAGAGTTGGCTTTTTTGAAAGGTGAAATTGTTGAGTTGTCTAAAACGACCGGCAAATTCAGTATCCTTACAATTTTTTGCCTTAGAGACATCAACATCAAAATGGGCAAAAGATGTCAAAAATTGAGGAAAAAAAATGGTCGGACCCAGTTGTGGGTCCAACTTTTTGGCATACGAATCCGGTCTTTGCTAATAGGTATAGCGACAATTTTTTTATACTCAAATTAACTAAATTTGTTTAAAAAATGAAACAAAAAGATTACTTCTATGAAATATTTGTCAGATTTACAAATATGCCATATTTTATGTCTTTTATAGTGGTCTTTGAATATCCAGATGTGGCCACACTTTTGTTTAATCCTAGAGTTAAGAAATGCTTCCTGTTGTAATTGAATCACAGAGAATGTTTTTGAGGGGGAACTAATAGTGTTTTTGCATTCCGAAAATCCTTTAATTGAGCTATCCATACTGGTATTGTCTATATAGTTGCTTTGGAACTAACGCGACGCCTTCGTATTTCTGTTGTGACGTACATTATTTACACAAAAGATAATTTATTATACTAATCAAATAAATTGTCTTTTTGCATTGACACATATGTATTTCTGCAAAGCTGTGAACTGAGCCATACTACTTTTGTTTGACCAGACAATAAGCCAAAAGATTTGCAATGATGGCTTCTTCTGGCGCATAAAATGTTATTTTTTTCATGTGATTTTATTCATAAAAAGTCGGTTGGAAACAAATGAGTTGGCAAAATAGCTGGCAAAGCTGCTTTTTAAAGCAAAAAAAAAACGCAAGTCGAAGCCGCTGAAGGAAGTCGATATGGACTTTTATCAAAAGGAAGATTGCTTCGAAGACTTCAAAGCCCTATTGGAATAAACAAGAAGGATTTGCGCCCTGCTTTCGTCCAACTTAGGCAAACCGGAAAGAGAATCAGATATATCGCCAAGCTTTCAAGGTCGACTGAGGCACAGTCATTATTCAAAATTTCGGTAGTTTTTTTGTTATACCCTGCAGAGCTGTAATTCAGAAGAGTCAAGCTTTATGCAGAATACAAAAAAATCAAAGTGACTTAGAACCGTATTTATAAATAAAACACATCCAAACGACTCAATTGTATTGATTGAGTTTTGTTGCAGCACAGTATTTGTTGGGGTCTCCATATCTAGTGACGTTTTGATAAGCTCCACAACAATGAGTGTTTCCTAAACTTGCTAGTTTGATTTCTTCGTTTTTGAATAGAGCAAAGTAGCAGGGTGGGACAAATTTGGTGTAGGAAATTTCTCGGATTGCAGAGTACGCTGCTGCTGAACCTCCAAGCACTGCCAACACTAAAACAAATTTGTAAAGAGAAAACGACCCTAGCAACGAATATTTTCCCTTTTTTTTTTTTATTTTTCAAAAAGAGGTCTTAACCATTCTAAGCAATTCTTATAGGCTGGAAAGGATAAATAAAGTTTTTTTTTTCCCGCAGCTTCTCGCCAGAGAAAGTCGGTCCTACGCTGGTCTACACTAAGCCTAAGACATAGTTTAATATGCCTAAGTGCAGTACCCGGAGTTGCTTATCTCCCAATGCATAGGAAAGCAATAGGTTAGCCGTGAACTACTAAACATGGGTGAAGCTGGGTATAAGAGCTGAGCCTTGGCTAATCCACGCTGGCCTACCCTAGCTAAAGGTTTAGTTGTATGCTTAAGTGTAATAATTGGGGCCAGAAAATACTATTTATAAGGTTGCTTACCTTGGTTGCTCCCCAAAACAAAATATTTAAATTTTCAGCTACCCAAAAGCCGACTTTTTCTGATAAGAAACTTCGAGAAAAAATTTTATTTATCGTTTTTTAGCGTATAAAAATTGCTTAGAAATGACTGAAACCTCTTTTTGAAAAAGTTTCAACAAAAACGGTTATGGGGCAGGGGTGTTCGTTGTTAGCGCCGAGAAAACTAAATACAGTAAAAAAAACAGACCAACGATTATTCCACACACCATTAATGTCTTTTTATCGGATCGTGCAAGAATGCTAAAAATAATCTTTCTTTTCAATATAGTACTTGTTTGAATTACTCTTTAAAGATGCAACACTCGTCATTTGCCTGTTTAGTGTGTGGTGTGATTGGAGCACCATTGTTGTTGGTTGAGTGAACTTGGTGACCACAAGCTTTTCCACTTTTGTTTGACAAGTAGAGGTAGAAAATGCAGGGGAATATCAAAGAAGTAAAAGTCATGGTTGATGCACCAACAAGGTCCAGAAGTGGACCGAAACTGGGCACTGTTTCTGCCACTAGAACTACCGTCGCCATCACTCCTGTCCTCACAATCACTCTTTTTACGCCGAATTCTAAACTTTGATGGTTCGAAAATAAAGAATATAGTCTTATATTAATACCTTGGGGTACTTTAAACACAACTTCGGCTTCTTGCATAAGTGGACTAATAGAATTTAATATATACAGTTTTTACGCTATTAGGATATACCCGTCTTCCAATCCTCAGAGCTACTCGGTTATACCGAGTACATACATCATCTTGCTCGGATATATCTAGCAGGTGTGTGCGCCCATTTTCAACTCTCAAACCCTTTTTCCCTGTGTTAGCCCTCTTTACAAAGTGACCTCTTGATTTTTTCCTCTCAATACAGCCTTTTTCCCCTAATAAAATTGAGTAGCCCTTTTTATGCAGTGGCCATAACCGAGTAGCGCCCGATATTTTTATCAAGTTGACTTACTTAAACATGATAGTTAAAGACAAAAAACAGTGCAGTGTGATTGCCATATTCACTCCTTGTTGAATCCAGGTGATCTAAAGACTCATTTTATTCATCCTGCCTTCCGCGTCCTAACAATCCAATTAATAATCCAATAAACTTCACCTGCACAGAGTTAATAACTGAGTCGCGTATAGAATCACCTTAAATCATGCCCGCATTAATGAGTTTAGGTCAATCCAAACTTCATACCATAGGTTAGGTAGCCAGCAATGCATACAGGAAGGTACAGCATTGCAATAACTGCAAGTAGAAACAAACCAACTTCACAATATGCATAATAAACCGACTTGAAAAAGCAAGCATGCAGGATTTCGTGAACTCAAAGGGCTTTTTCATGTCATGCTGGATTGTGGGAATACATCCATGACCTCCGTAGGCAAACAAAAGTGTGCCAAAGGCCAAGAAAAGATTGGTGAACTTAAGAGAAGGTAGTTGCCTCTCTGTAACACACATTCCATAGTCTAAACTAGCACCAACAACTATCAAAATCACAGCCATTGCAGTTGTGAACCTAACATTTCCAAAACCTGCTTTATTCTAAACAAATATTTCGAAAGATTACTAACATAGCCGTCACAACAGCTGCCCTGCAATTTTTTTTAGCTTGTTAACCTAAACAAAACTAGCAGCAGGTTACCAAAAGTCTTGTGGCGACTTTAGAAAGGTGAGCGGCAGAAAGAGAAGAGCAACAATAAGGATCATGATGCAGAAGCCAATGTTCAAGCCGAAAAAAACTTTCAAGAAGTCGCTCATGTTTTTGGATATGAGCAGCACAAAGACAACGGATACTCCAAACTGAGTTAAGTCTATGCAGATGGAAACAAATGTCCTAAAAGGTTAGAGCTGGGATTTTGTAATTTCTGAAAAAAATATTTTTAGAGTATTTTTTTTGGGAACTAACCAGGCTGTTAGCAGACTAACTCAACTAGCGCTCAACAGCTTTACCTCCGCTTCCCTAAGGTTATTTTGGACCTAGCAACCCTTATTGAATATTTTGTTTACTCAAAGCACCACGAGACGGCAATCTTTTTTTAGGATGTTTTATTTATCTGTTTAGCTTGTAGTCCTGGAGTAATAAGGTCTCAACTGACTGGCGTTTGTTGGAAAAGGTTGGAAAGAAGGTATTTGAAAGGAAATGTCTCTTTATTCAAAGACCTTTTTCTTTAGCTTTATTCAACAACATCGAATCAGTCGATGCCTCATCGAAAAGAAAAGAATCATGAAATATTTCACAGCCTGGTTGATTTTAAATATTTTGACACCTTAAGGCTTCATGCTTCACCTACCCTCCAGATGGCTTACATGCCATTTAGTCATTCAAGACTAATACAAGGCTGAAAATCAGTCACTAGCAACAATAAAAAAGTAATATTAGCATCTAGATCACGGAGGACCAACGCAAAAAGTGGGCATTATTGTGGTATAGGGTGGTATCTTCCAGCATAAAGCATTACCACGATTTGTATATTGAAAAAAGTTTTTTTATGGATATGCTATTAGTTAGCTAGTAAAAACCAACTTAATCTTTGGACCAAGCGCCCTCCTCCCTATTTCTGGGTATGGCCTGCGGCAATGCTCAGTGGCATACTCTTCTGGCCAGTTCTGCTGCAGGATAACCCAGCACTGACCTAACAGATAGGCAGTATAGGCTTTGATCATAGCCATCACCACATTTAGAATGAGCCCAAGAAAAAGACCTATAATTCTATGAATACTTAAGCTATTAAGGACAGAAATGGTAGTTATTGACCTGTTTGAACCATGGCCATAGGCAAGGCTACCATGCCACCACCAGCTAAATCACCAACTATAAACAGACCGGTAATAAACCAATTGAGGCCTTTGGCCTTTTCAAAGTGTCCATGGGACTGAAGGTGGATGTTGTTTGGCGGAAATAAATCACTGCCGGAGATCTTGTTTATGTTATGCATACTCCTAAAATGCAAAGTATTAGAAATCAGTGCTCGCAAAGGCGGAAACCGGAAAATAGACCGAATAAACTTTGAAGGTTTGTATGAGTCAGTTAGAAAAAACCTCACGACAGGAAAAGTCCACAACGAGATAAACTTCCTGTGGCATTAGATTCAACAATTTAAAAAATCTTAATTTGTCAAAAAGCCACAGACGATACTCAAATACAATCCAAGGCTGGACTTGTGTCAATAGGTTGAATCTAGGCAATATATCAAAATTTTGGAGTTTTCAAATACCTGATATTCAGGATGAAAAAGTGCGGGAAACAACTTAAAATTTGCTTAGAAATTGTTAAAACTCTTTTTTTTTTAATTCAAAAGAGGTATTCTTCAGTAGGGTATAAACACAAAAGAGCCAAAATAAAAAGTTGCTAAAAATGATGGTGAAAAAATAGGATTTGGGGTCAGAGAAGAAGAGACCTGGTCTCTTTCGCGCCAAAATTTGGCGTTTGATCTCGTCTCCTGGTCTCATAGGATCTGACAGTAACTTTAGAGAAGTAAAATTTAGCGGGAAAAAATTAAAAGCTTATTTATAAAGTTAGAAAAAAAAAGGTTGCTTTAAGCATATTTGCAAACAGTAAAATTTGAGAATGAAGACGGATTAGTATTAGAAATGTATGAGAAGGAGTGGTAGTAAAAAAGTCACAAGCTGCTATCATACCCGAGGTAAAGAACGAGGTAAACAACCTTATAGGTGGTTATTTTCTGACCTCAGGTACTGCAGGCGTACAATTAGGCATACAACTAAGTCTTAAGCTTCGAGTAGGCCAGTGTAGGTTAGCCGAGACTCAGTGTATACCCTGTTACAGCCCTAATCCCTTTAAAGATGATGGTTTACCTTGGTGCCCCAAGATGAAAAAATCGAAACTTTGAAATTTTTAGAAAGTTAATCTTTAAAAGGAAAAAATGTGGAAAACAATCTTTTAACGTATAAGAATTAATATAGAGGGCTTAAACCACACTTTTGAAAAAAATTATGGGAGAAGGGGTAGACGGTTTATGTCACAGTAGAGTCGCTTAGTGACTAAGCCAAAAAACAAAGAAAGTGACTCTTCGAGGGAAAAAAGTCATCTTCTAGCACAGTTTCGCTTTTTCTCTACGCTCCAATTTGTTTGCGCAAGTTCTACACTCTGCTGTCACTTGCTTATCCACTTAGCGAGCACGTTTGCTAAATCATTGAGCAGGATAAGACTGCTGAATAAATAGTCCTTGCATTTTTAGTCGCTGAATTACACCAAAAATGCATCGCTATCACTACAAATTTTTAGATAAGAAAAATATTTTTTACACTCCCTTCTAAGCTTTTTGAGTAATAAAAGGCTTTTTAATTTGAAAAAGTCTTCCCATGCTTTTTATCTCAGATGGACACTAAAAAGGGTACTACTGCATTGAACCCCCTCCCCTCCAAATAAATGCCACT
>BBSZ01002526.1:0-36100 GCA_000981365.1 Subanguina moxae | reverse complement strand
GTATACAAAAATTAGTTGTTTTTAAAAACACTTTGTTTTTTAACAACTTGTCAAAATGAATTTCTGATAGAATGTCCTTTTGATAAAATGAATTTTTATCAGAATGTATTTTTGATACAATAATTTCTGTTACAGTACGGGTGTGCCAAAATAAGGGACTAAATTTTTTTTGAATCCCCGCCTCTAAACATTTAGCAAAATGGTTATAATGTAACTTCTACTGTACTGCCTTTTTTTGCTTTAGCGCGCTTCATTTTTGATTACGAATTAATATTTTTTCGATTTTTAACAACTTCTTGGTTTTAGTGAAAAAAATGTCGAATAAGGAAAAGGAGCAAGAAAAACGTGATAGTTCGAGCAGCAGCTGCGTAAGCAGCGATGTCAGTGATGGTGAACCGAAAAATACTTCGCCTTCGAATGATTTGGTATTATTCGTCGATTAATTTTTATTTTAACTTGAAGATCTCAGGTGCTGACAAAGTACAACATGGCTGCAGAAATCGTAAATACTGTTCTCAAGGTCGTTATTTTGCTTTGTGTTGACGCAAAAAGATTTATTATTGTTGTGTCTAAGTGGATGTACACCATAATTTAATCGAAAGTTTGTTACAAGGTACATTTGTTACGCGGTCACTTTGTTACTCCACAAAAATTTGCATATACTCATTTACAGTACTCATTTTTCGGAAAATTTTTTTATTTTGAATCATCCTGGTATGCAAAAAAACCTCACGAATCCAAATCTGAAAACAAAATTTTAAGAAAAGGCGTGTTTGCTGAGATATGATCAAAACTAAGAGAAAAAAAAGGGTAAAAACTAATTTTGCTGCTGGCTACAATCATATCTCAGTAAGCAAGCCTCTTCTTGAAATTCTGTTTTCAGATTTGGATTCCTGAGGTCTTTTTGCCTACTATGGTGCCTCAGAATGAAAAAAATCTTTCAAAAATAAGTACTGGAAACGAATGCAAATTGTTGTGGCGTAACAAAGTGATCGCGTAACAAATGTCCCTCGTAACAAATTTTCGCGTAAATTATGGTGTGTAGCCATTTAAGTTGATCTCAGCGTTTAAAATTTTAACATCTTCAATTGCAGGAGCTCATTGCTGAGGTAAAGGAAGGGGTTGAGGTCGGTTATCTGTGTACTTTTGGTGACAAGCGCATCTTGGAACTTACCGGAAAGGCTTTTAAAACCCAAAAGAATGTTCAAAAGGGTGATGTTTTTAATATCTAGCTGTTTCTGTCTTTTATTTTTACCAAAGCTTGTTTTAGGCATTGCAATGCCAACATGTGTGTCTGTTGATAATTGTGTCTGTCATTTTTCGCCGTTGGCAAGTGAGCCTCCTGTTCTCCTGAAAGATGGTCAACTAGTTAAACTGGATTTTGGAGCACATATCGGTAGCATTTTATTTCTATTCTGTCGTTTAATGTAATGCGATTTTCAACCAAATTTGTAGATGGTTATATTGCCTCAGTGGCTCATACTCTTGTGGTTGGTGCTTCTAAGGTGCTGTTTTTTGTATTTATTTTTTAGATGTACGTTATTACTTTTCAGGAAAACAAAATAGTGGGCAAGAAAGCAAATGTGATCATGGCTGCCTACAATGTGATGGAGATGGTGCTTCGCATGTTGAAGCCCGAAAGGAACTTTAAAAACAATGAAATCACAGAGCACATCAGTCAGCTGACGAAGATATACGGGACAACTCCTGTTGAAAACATGCTTTCTCATCGTAAATCAAACACTTATTTGAAGGCGTTTCTGACCATCTTTATTTTAGAAATGGAGAGATTCAAGGTCAACGGAGCCAAGCAAATTATTCAGAACCCCTCAGAGGAACAGAAAACTAAAGTTGAGAAATGTGGCTTTGAGAATTTTGAGGTCTTTGCTGTGGATGTTCTTGTTTCAACCGGTGAAGGTATGCTTTCATTGCAAGCTTTGCTCCGGTCTTTTTTACTGCAACGAAATTCAGGCAAGGTCAAGACTCATGATGCCCGTACAACGGTCTATAAGAAAACCGATGACTTCGTCTATTCCCTTAAAATGAAGGCGTCGCGTGCTTTCTACCATGAGGCTCAACAGAAGGTTTTTCTTCTTCTTCAACATTTAGTCATGGATGTTAATAACGAGTTTAGTTCGGGTTAATGCCTTTCTCCTTGAGACTGTTCGATGATGAAGTGAAAGCTAAAATGGGAGTTTTGGAATGTGAGCGTCACGGTTTGATGCAGCCTTATCAGGTTCTTTACGACCGAGAAGGGGAATTTGTGGCTCAATTCAAGGTTGTTGCCAATTTAACTTAATTTATCTTATGTTTAAAACTTAAGCTTTTACTTTTCCTGGCAGTCTAGAACGTTTTAACGTGTTCTTATGCTGAACCACCTAATCAATTTCTTTAAATTATTATTTTTATTTCTCATCGATTTTAGCATGTTAATGTTCAGAAAAAAAAAGAGAAAGCTTATGAAAACTTGTTGCTATTACCTTGAAATATTGGACTATTTGCAGTTTTGCTAAGAACTAAAATTATAAACGAAAGATGAAAAGAAAGAAAAGGCGCGTTCAAACACACCAAATTGCCATGAAAAGGAATAGCTGGGTTCTATAGTCTTACCTATATATTTTTATTTGTAGACGACCGCTATTATTATGCCTTCTGGAATTTTCAAGTTGACCGGACTTCCTATGAATACCGATAATCTTGCCTGTGACATAAAGGTATTTTACTCTTCTGCATTTCTGTCGGACAAGCACAAAAGCCCTTAATCCAGATACCCCTTCAATCAAAATCCCCTCGGAGTCAGAAAGGCTAGAAAAACGCCGCCGCTATCTTTAACGGCTTAGGTGATCTTTGAAAAATGTCACATTTCAACAGGGTATATTTCGCAGCGGTGAATTTTTTCACGTGGAACCCCATTAATTTTTAATTTCATTTATGCACTGCCGTTAACCATGATGAATGTCTAGGGTTCAAAAAATATCGCTCAAAGCGCAATTATAAAGATTGAAAAGCACAAGGTAAAGGATTGAGGTAAGGTCGAACTGCGTTTGCACATTTGTTGCGATGAAGTTCGTTCGATCAGCATATATATTGTCCTTTTCATATCACCTTTGGCTGCCGGGGGATTTTAACGTGTTTTAATAGCGGCATATTGGATAAGAGAATTTTAATTGAGGTGGTTTTGGGGAGAAAATTTGGCCGTCAGGAGTTTTTTTTATCACTTCCCGTTTTTCTGTGGCTGCTCGCGTAAGATGACGTGTATTTCAGATCGAGGATGAAAAAATTTTGGCTCTTCTCAAGGGGCAGCTAAAGCCAAAAAAGAAGAAGGTAGTCGCCAAGAAAGTGCATGACAAAAATGAAAAAGACAAAGTGGCGGAACCTGTTGTTTAAATTGTTTGAAATTGTTGGCTTATGATTGTCCCTCGTTGAACCGTAAATAAAGTTGTTACGGATGTACATGGTTGCTACCGGTTTATATTTTCAAGACGTGTTTATCGTAGGGACTTTATAGTTTCCTATTCTCACTTCCAGCGTGTACTCCAGGACTGTATGTTATGAATGAGACATAAAATGATTCAATGTTGTTAAAGAAAGTTGAAGATTGGGTCTTTCTGGGAAAGTACTCTTTTTTCATTTAAGCCCCAATTCGGTATTACTGTATTATACCGTCCTCCCCCAGATTATTATGTGTGTATAATATACACTGTATATCACTTGGGTAGGGGATATAACTAGAGACAGAAAGATGCCTTCGGGGCGGGCCCCGTTCGGAGTTCGGGGGGAAAACAGAAAATATTATTGAAAAACAACTTAGATACCTTGTGTTGATCGGTGTGTATATATTTGATAAAAAAAGGTATCACTCTTTGGCAGGAGTTTGTCAGGTTCGGATTCCTAAGTTCTTTTTACCTCTTGGGGTGTGCTAGAAAAAAAAAGATCATGATTAGAGGCCAGATTTGTATGCCAAAAAATTGGATCCACAGCTGGGTCCGACCATTTTTTTCCTCAATTTTTGACATCTTTTGCTAATTTTGGATATTGATGTCTCTAAGGCAAAAAATCATAAGGATTTTGTATTTGCCACTCGTTTTTAGATAACTCAACAATTTCACCTTTAAAAAATCCAACTCTCGATCTTACGGAGTAAATCGAGAGTTAAAATCAAGGGTTAAATCAAGAGTTGGACTTTTTAAACTGTTAAGTGCCTAAAAACGACTGGCAAATTCAGAATCCTTATGATATTTTGCCTTAGAGACATCAATATCCAAAATTAGCAAAAGATGTCAAAAATTGAGGTAAAAAATGGTCGGACACAGCTGTGGATCCAACTTTTCGGCATGCGAATCCGGTCTCTAATTATGACTAACTGCAAAAGTATTTTTAAAAAATACTTAACCAAGCAAACACCTTTTATGAGACGTATTGTGGTTTAGTATAGCTATGATTGGAAAAAAAAAGTACAATAGGATGACTATCATGGTTTCAAACGATTTGTCAAATTGTTGAGCAACATTTTTTAGCAACTTTTACTAAAATTTTTATACGAATAAAGTTATCTTATATTGTAATTCAGGTATAAACAGCTAAATATATTTATTAGCGATAAGCACAGGAAAATGTTTATTAAGTTTCCAAAATAAGGCGCAAGTTTTATTTGTCAACCATTCAAAATAAACTGGTACTATTTTATATTGTATTTTGTTTTCTGTCGGATATTTACGATTGCCGAAGGAGCAAGCTAGATGGTACACGGTAAATTGCGGGTCGCCAAAATCGGGTCGGACAAAATCTGGCCAGCCCATAAAATTAATTAATATGTTCATTCTACTATTTTAAGTCAGCTACGTGTGTTCAATCTTGTTGATCATAGTTACTGGTCTATTTTTTCATAGAGTGGTTCACCTAGTCTCTGTGACTCAGTTCCCACTGATCCATTTTTCATCCTTCACAGTGCTATCATCCTCTACAATAATCAAAGCGAATATTGATTTTTGAAAATTTTGAAACTAAAATCACCTTAGCTTTTTGTTTAGAATTAAAATGTGTCTGTTGTGGGATTGTCGATGTTTATGTTTATAAAAAGAGATTAATGAATTTTAATGAATTCACAAACCAAAACAAGAAAATTTCACACCAAATGGACATCCACTTGGTTCGTTTGGTGCATGGAGAAACAGCTAAACTTATGAAGGTTCCTTGTAACACAAACCGAAACAGGGGAAAAAGGGGGCTAAAGTATAATAAAAAAAAAGTTTTGCAACTAAGCCTTGGGCTTAGGGTTGGCCAGCGCATGTTAGCCGTGAACAGAAGAGAGAAAATAAAGCTTTAGAAAAAATTAATAAAATATGACTGAGAATAAAGACTACCACCTTGCTGCGACTCCAAAAGCCCGGATGAAAGTTCTGGCCCGATTTTGTCCGACCCGATTTTGGCGACCCGCAATTTACCCGCAACCAGCTAGATTCTAAACTCGTTACAGAAAAGCATGTTTAAAAAATAAATTTGGTATAAGATTTCGCTCGACGAAGTTGCCCTTCTAAATTTTCGTATAGATCGTGTTTTCCTGAAAACCCCGAAATTTGTCTCGGGGCTCGCCTCGATTCGCTTCAAAAACCCTCAACCTGGGGCCAATTCCTCAACTCAGTTTCGATTTCGGTTTCAATTTTGATTTTTAAGAGGCATTTATTGACATCGATTTCAATATCGATGTCAACATCGATATTGAAATCGATGTTAAAATAGATTTTTTGTTGTTGGAAATCAAAGGCACTCGCGACCGCCTTTGATTTTTGGAAATTTTCAACTTTTTATTTTTTTATTTATTCTGTTACCTTAGAATTACATGATGCGGAAATCGTCCGATTTTTCATTTATTTTATGATTTTCAATGTCTTTTACCGTTTTTTTTTTGTTTTACTTGTTCATGCACTTGTCGTTGCTCGTCGTTCAGCTTAGTTGACATGATTATGTTGCTGCAAGGATAAAGATTTTGAATAAAATTGTTGTTGCTGTTGAAGTTCGCTCCCATATATCGCTCGTATTAATATTCATTCTATTCGCCCGTTTCAAACAATATGGAAACACTAACACAATAATAGAACATTTTGTTGATTCGACTAGCAGCAATTTCTGCTTTTCCACGTCGGCTTGAACATCCGTCAGACGGGTCTGTGACTCAAATATTTTTGCTTGCGCTTCAAACTTCTTTGTTTGGGCTTCCTGCCAGCTTGGTTTGATCTATCTCGCACAAAATCCTCTTAAAAACTACCTTGATCTCATTCTTTTCTCCTCTTCTCCGAATTGTTCTTTCAACAGAACCCTCCTTGCAGATACTGCCGCCCAAAGTTTCCAACGCCTCGAGAGAATCCTCCACTGCAAGTCCTTCTGCAACGTCTTTGCGCATAATGTCAAAAACAACCAAGTCTTTCTAGACAAAACTTATTATTATTGATTAGCATACAACACTGCCGGCGAGAGTTGTTCAGATGAAGCAAAACCTGTTTTTAAGCATGTGTCCTAGTGACTGATGGCAGCAGTGCGGATGTTTTGCCAGTGGACCTCCTTCACATACGTAGCCTCGCTTGCGGAAAGAAGAATGTCACTTTCTTCAATTTTTTGCTTGGAGATTTGCTGCCACTCACAAAAAGCAAAATAAAAAAAAACAACATCGATGTTCAAATCAAAATCGAAACTGAGTTGAGGAATTGGCCCCTGATATCTTTTTGGAGGTGAAAAGCCGTTCCGAAATTTACCCAAAGATGTTTTTCCATTTCATTTTAAATAGACGACTTCTTCTTATTTAACAATTTACAGTAATGCATGTGCTTTCAAAATACTCTGGGATTAATTGCCTTCAGTGTAATAGTTGTTTACCCATTTTCTATTTTTATTTGCTGAAGACGTTTCCGACGTCGGCATTCTATAATTTGTTTTAGTTTGAAAGCTATAAAAGAGTGAAGTGAAAGTTTCATTTTACATACCTGAATGGGAAGAGGGCATAAGCAGTCCTGTTTCACGAAATCTTGTTATGATCTTGCTCACACATCCGTGGGAAATGCAAAGTTGTTTTGCTAAATTTTCAGTGTACTTTAAAAGATGTCTAAAATTTCACATTTGTGAGAACAAGTTTTAGAAAATCATTTTATTCGCTATTTTTTTCTGTCACTTATGCTTGTCAATTTGAAGTAATTATTCAATTTTTTCGAAATGTACAACTTGCATGAATTATTCAGTACCTGCGCTTACTAGCAGTTTTTTGTTTTTATGCTTTTGATCAAATTTTTAGGGTGACTATAATAGTCATTAACCGTGATAATCATAGAAAAACAATAGTAAACCGAGATATTGAACAATTCATGCAAATTTTAGTTGACCACGGATATAAGATACATTGGATTTAAAGCACGCCTAAGGTTGGTCCCAAGAACAATATTATATTGAGGTTTGACTATACGTTCTGATAAAGCCAAAAATATAGAAGGCAGCAAAATTTTTACTCACGTATTTATCTTTTCATAATTTTTGAATAACTTCTACAAAATCTTTAATTTATTCGGAAACTGAAATTCGGAGTTTTGTAATTGGACTTGCTTATAATTGGCGTCACATTTTCGTGTAGAATGTCGTTCATTCGTTTATTTCTTCCATTCATTGCTAATTATTTTTGTTTTTATTTACGGTATACACAACTGTAAAGGAAACGCCATTCCTCCAATAAACCATACAATACATTATTCGTATAGAAAACTCTTAGAGCAAAATATTAATGTGTATATTTCCTTGGTCCCGAAAATCTGCTCCCCTCTTGTCCTATATAAGCATGGCTCACCCCACACTACGGGGTCTATTTCTCGCCTTATTCTTTTTAATAAACTATATTATTGGATAAAGTTTACAACAACAAAATAAAAAGCAGAAGTTGCCGAGTGGTCCATTAAAGAAGGAAAAGGCGTAGTCAGTTTCTGGCGAAGCTACTAAAAGTGATTGAAGTGAAATGCAAAGATTTTGGACAAGAACAGTCAGCGCTACTTAGTTAGGCCCCCTTCCCCAAAATCAAATTTTCCAAAAGTGCTTAAGTACCGTATTTTGTGTAATAAACGCCCACTAAATTCAAAAAAAGTGTTTGTGGCATTGTGTTTTTGGCATTAATTTTCTTGGTTACTCCAGAACATGTCACATATCAAAATCTAGCTTAGAATCTAAGCTATGTTTTGGTATATAACATATTCTGGAATCATCAAGAAAATAGGTGTCAAAAACACAATGCCACAGATACGTTTCTTTGAATTTAAGAGTGGGGGACGTTTATTACAGGAATTGCGGTACATTTTATGCCAAAAAACAGACAAAAAGCTATTTTAAAGGGTTTGAGTACTGTATAAGAACGGAAAAGGAAAAAAATAGAACCACTTTCTAAATTGTATTGGGAAGAAGGGCTGTATAAGAGAGGGGAAGGGACAACAACAAAATAATCGAATAGCGTCGAACAGTCTATTGTATTGGTGTGACAGCTTTAACTGTCACACCAAACAAGAGCAGACAATATGAAGCCAAGAAAAGACTGAAGACAAGGTTTTTTGATTTTGCTCAAGCTTGTATGTGGCACTTCAAAATTTATTAGATGGACGTTCCCTTTACATTTGATAGTCTGTGGATCGCTGAATGCAATTTCTTCTTTTGTTTGGTCTGCCTACTCGCCGTATTTGACACCATGTGATTTTTCTCTTGGGATGGCTCAAAAGAAAGAATCGTCTACAAAACTACAATCCCAAACTTTGCTGAGTGCCACTGCAGAATTGAAAAAGCCTTTGCCCACCTTCCGCAGCAAATGATAAACAAAGCAGTGGACGCCTACACGAGCCGACTCGAACATTGCCTTGCAGTGAATGGAAGCAGTATCGAACACTAATAATTCTCACGTAGAACCCTTAAAATTTTAAATTTTATTTATGCACCACCCTCAACAGTGGTGGAGTACAAATTTTAGCAAGATACATTGTTTTTTCATTAATAAAATATTTTTCTGTCAATTGGGATAGCGAAAAAGCAAGTTTGGGTTGTTTTAACATATAATGGCTTTGAATTTCCCGTCAACTTTCTTTGCAAAGCTACATTTCCCCTTTCTGGGCGTTTTTAAAAGCCGTTCATCCCCTTTTAAGTCAAGAAGGTTGCAGAATGTCTTTGCGCGAGTCTAAAGCCTCGAAAGTTTTGCATTAACACAAAAACACTATTTTTCCTACCTACCAATTGCATTCACTTTCATTCCAGCATGGAACAGATTAATTATCTTGGATCTTTCTTCTAGACCTAAATTACTCATTGTAACAATAATTTGACCTGTGCATCGTCAAAAAATAACTTTGCGGGTCCACAAAAATCCCTGATTTTTTATCTATACATACGATTTTTATATCTCTATTTGTAGCTAAGGAATAGGGTTTTTTATTTGACCTCTGCAGATTTATACAGTCAAAAGCGTTTTTGGCACAAATTGTCGGGAACCAAATAACCAGCAGTGATTTTGCCGCTTTTCATACTTTTTCTGTGGGTTCCCATAAGCGTTTTTGGCTGTATAAGTCCGCAGTGGTCAAATAAAAGCCTTGTCCTTAGCTATAAATAGAGGTCCAAATATAAGAAAAGTAATGTTAGGCTGATTATCCGTGTTCTTTTCAATTGCCTTTTTCATAGCTGTTTACATGATTTATATAGGTGTATAACTAACCAATCACTAGATCTCTTCTTTGTCTTTCCAATGAGTGGTTAACTATTTATTTGTGATCAAAAAAGATAGTGTGCACACCAAAATAAAATACAAAAAATTTTGGGGTTTGAAAGTGATGGCATGACTGGCACATTATTTAATCAATTTGTTTATCCCTGACCACGAGGACGCCTAATCACATCAAATTTGCTATATTGTGCTTAGCCACTTTGAGAAGGAATGGTCAGAGATCCGGCATCTGAACGAAATCTATCGAGAGGGGACCATTGGACAAAGGACAGTTCGAGAGTGGTTTTTCTGTTTAAGGCAAGTGACACTGATGTGGAAGACAAGAAAAGACGTAAAAGAACCTCAGAATTTGATGATAATGCCCTCCTGGAGACAATTGAGGAGGATGGCAGTCAAACAACAAGGATGCTGGCGGAGGAGTTTGGAGTGAATCAACAGACAATTGTGAAGCATGATTGCCTCCAAAGACACCCATTTCTTCTCTAGGGGATCCACAAGCATAGGGTCACAAGCATAATTTGTGGATTGTCAGAAAATCTATCACTTTCAAAGCCCTAAAAACCATGTTCATATTTTGTGCTGTGCATACTATCTTCTTTCATCACAAATAAATAGTTGGAAAAAAGAGATCTAGTCATTGGTTGGTCATACACCTATATGAGTCATGAAATAGCTATCAGAAAGGCAATAATTATTACTCGACCCAACACAAGAATCATATTTTTCTGGACAACAGGATATTTTGGAGCTGAAAAATAATCCGAATAATTGGTTAGATTAACAGATTAAATGTGGTGTCTATGAGAATCCTTTTTCATTGGAATTGATCTATCAAAACATACTCAGTGGTCTTCCCGGACAATACTGGCGGCCATACAAATTAGTGCCTCTTCCTAAATGTGGCTAATAAGTATGCAGTGCATCCTGTAAACTGTCACCCCACCTTTGGTTATATTCCTCTTACGACGAGCACGCGGCTTAAAGTAAGTGTTGGTAGAAATGAGTGAGCATCCAATTCTACCACCGTCAGTTGAAGTCGTTGGACTTATGCTGCTTGAATCGGGTGCACTGTACGAGGGGGATGTGCTGCTGCTGCAAACACCGTCGATTGTCTGGTTGACTGCGAACAAGCAGCAGGGGGTGTTGCCCGAAGCTGTTGGTTCCATTCCCTAAAATTGTATTTTATTAAAACTATAAAAAATTTTTTTTAAGAAGAATCACTTTTAACTCCTTTTTACTGTTGAATTTTGGTGTAGTAACCACCCTAACAAGTTGTGCTGCCTCTTAGGGTTTCCGAATTTACTTAACCCAATTTTGGGCATTTATCGGTAATTAGGTTACTACACTAAACATAAGTGAAACAAGATATACGTTGGCTTACCCTAAGGCTTAGTTATATGCCTAAATGTAGTACAGTCGAACTTCGATAGCCCGTCACAGCGATAACCCGTCACTCTTGGTCCATCACCGAAAAAGAAAAATACCCTTGATAAGCCGTCACCTTGCACATTTTGCACCATTTTTCAAATTTCAACCATATTTTTAAAAATGTTAATCAATCCTGTTTTGTTTCTGTTTGTGTTTTGTCATTTTTTGCGTGTCGTTTCATTTTCTTTCTTTTTATTGGCAAAGTGAAAGCAAAACTCAATCACATTGGAAGTCAAGAAAGCAATCATCGAGGCAGCTGCATCAAACACTAACAAGTCCCTTTTAGCCAAGCGGTTCAACACCCCACGCACTGTTGTGCTCAATGGAGCTGTCAAGTACAAAGATGCAATTTTAGAGGTGATCGAAGAAGGTGGTTGTGCAAAGCGAGCTCAACTCAAGCCAGGAATGATGGTGGAAGAAGCGCTTGTCTTATCGATCAAAAAAGTCAGAAGTTTGAATCTTGTCGGAAGCGGCGAGATTGTGAAGGTAAGCATTTGTTTACGTTGGTACTCCAAGACTTTGATCAAAAAAAATTTGCATATGGTCGATCGCCACCTAAAAACATGTTTTCCATACGTTTTAAGCCCTAAAACAACCAAAAAAGGGGTTTAAACCCCCAAAATCGAGGAGGCTATAAAAGGAACTTTAGCCCACTTTTCGAAGCTGTATTTGGTTTTGATAATAATATTGGCCACCCTATCAGTAAACATAGTATCGAAATTATTCTGCCGTATCTTCTCTAATGGCTTCTACACATGAAAGTTAGATGGAAAAGAGGCTGAAAATTTCATCGAAAATACATCTGATGGAGACTAGCAAATTATCGAGTGGGCCGCTTAGAGGGTTGGTATTTCTTAAGAACAAAACTTCAAAAAGTCTTTAACTACACAAATTGCAGTTGTGGAGTCGGCGCAGCTTTCTCAAATTTTATTGAGTAATATAAAATTTAGCCAAAGAAAAAATATATAGTAGGAGAAAACCTTACAAAGCATTGACCATTGGTGGTAGCAAGCTTTTAATTGATTCTATAGTTTTAATTTCCTACTTACATTCAGCCAAGCATAGAAGTCTCTTTCAAGAGTTTCTGGTGTGCTCAAGTCAATGATGCATCTGCACCTGGACAGAGGCGGTCTGCCGTAATTCACATACGTGCTGTCCTGATTACCAGAGGAAATAGATGGATGCAAGGTTAAAGGATATGTTTTAGTGGGGAAAACAGTGACTGAATGGTGAGTCGAGAAGAGACCAGAAGAAGGCATATAGATGCCAGCATGGCTGGTCTCCATTTGCCGACCAACCAAAAAAACACTAGCAAAAGCAAAAAGTCTGGCAGAAGAGGAGTAGGACCAGTTCTGGGCTCATCACCCCAAATAAGTAGTGAAAGTGAAAAGCGAAAGCAGGGGCAAACTGGAGTGGATGAAAGTTGTGATGATGGTAGTAGCAACCCTCTGCCCATGCTGCATCGTCCCATATAGGTGATCAACATAAGTACGAGTCCTTTTCTGCAATTGCTTTTCCCCACCACCAATTTAGGTTGTTGCGCAAAAGGTGAAAGAGCCAAGCAGAAGCCTTGCTTTCTCCATGCACAAGGATGCTGCATACATCTCTCCTTTCCACTTTCTTTGATTCAGATTTGTTGTCATCTTTTTATTTTCCATTTCTTCTCTCCTTCTAACAAATAATTTACCTGAGGCGAAGAAGATCTTGTTTTTTGAAGGCTGTTGCGCGATTTAATTTTAAGCGTCTTTTTGCAAGTACAGGGTGTTTCAAAAACGACTTTTAGGCAAATTACCACCCAAATTGTAACTAAGACAATAAGCAAGTCCTCACAAATCCTTTTTTTTGTTGTCTTGTTGTCTAAACTAATTTTTATTTGTCATTTTTTAATTGTTTCAGTGCAAGAGGAGAGAGTCCGGAATTTTAACCGAAAGCTTTAATATTCTTAAATTAAGAACCTAGTGTGGCAATGAGAGATGTGAGGGTGTTCCTAGAATATAGACACAGAAACGGGATGGGATTCAGGTATGGAGTAAGATTTATTTTTTACCGATTTTTAAAAATAATCTTTTAAGTACTAACTCACTACTTAAGCACCACTTCCCAGCATTTACGCTAAAAACGGTAAATAAAAAAATACATAAATAGGAGATAAATATTGCTTGTCAAATAAGCGACGGCCATTTTTTTCGAACAACTCTTGCCACAAAATTCATTATTGCTTTCACATTTTTCAACAAAAACAATATTTATGTGTTCTCCACCATTATCTATGATTTCTTCCCAACGATTCACCAGCTTATTGATATCATTTTGCAAAAAGTCGTCAAGTTTGCTCTTGAAGAAATTATCAAGTTAATTTTCGAGATCATCTTCGTTGTCGAATGTTGCACCACGAATTTGATTCGAAAGCGAGCGGAACAAATGGTAATCAGTTGGCGCAAGATCTAGACTACACGACGGTTGCGGCAAAACCTCTCAACCTAGCTCCTGGATAGTAGTCTTTGTAATTTTCGCAGTATGTAATTGGGCGTCACAATGCTTTAGAATGTCCTTCATTTGTCTATGACGATCACGTCGTTTCTGATTAATTGCTTGCTCCTGACGGCGTAATTGAGCAACATAGAGGTTGGCGTTGACTGTTTGATTACAATTGAGCATTTCATAATGAAAAAGACCTCCCCAATCTTACCCGACACAAATCATCGCCTTGTGCGGATAAAGCTCTTGCTTGGTTCTTGGTGTTGCTTGCTCATCTTTGTCCACCCACTGCTTCCTTTGCTTAATGTTGACATTTAGGCACCATTTTTCGTCACCGGTCACAATACGATAGAGAAGTTTTAAATGTTTAGTCTAAAATGCATATTTTTGTCCACTTGTCATTCTATTTTAAGTCTCTGAAAGTTATAGCCATCTAAAAAACTGATATATCAGTTTTATAAAGCAAACGATTAGTTAACTGAATTGCATAGCTTGGACGACATTCATATTTTACCATTGCCTTTTAATGTCCGTAGTACCAATTAAAATGATTTGTTTGCGTTTTAAGAAAAACACTTTTTGAATTATCGATTTGATCCGAAGAGAATAGAGAAGATTGTGAGCAATCACAAATTTGAGTTTTTCGAAAAAGAACATTCTTCTTGAAATTTTCCAATCAACCTGAGAAAAGTAAGGCCGCCTGTACTCATATGTAAAGCATAGAAAATTTGAATATTCAACTTTTAACTTTACAGAGCTCATTATTGATGTCTGGATTCGGACACCCTGTACATATTTATTGCGCAACGATTTCTCTGCTTTTCCTTTTCTTATTCCTCTACTTCAAATGCAGAATAATATAGTTGGATTGAAGAGGCTGGAGCTCTTTAATTGTTGCTACCTTCTAACTCCCTAGCCCCTCGTCTGTCTCTACCTTGCACCAAAGAGGAAATAATCTAATATTCTAGCTATTACAAAAGAAGGAGATGTGTCAACATGAAAGGATAAAAAAGTCACTTTCGCACCATGTAGAAACGAAGCCAAACAGGAAAATAGCTGAGGAATTTTGAATTGCTGGTCGGAGGAGCCTCAGGCTACGACTGAGCAACTTCTTCTTTGCCCTCTTGTCAAAAAGCAGCATTTATCATGCGACAAAGATACCTTTTTTGTATGTTTGCGCATCGCATGCTCTGTCCCTCTGTGTCAAAGGACGAAGGTTGGTGCTCCCAGGGGATGTGCTTCTCAGTGAAAGTAGCACTGCAATTTTATTTTTATCGCGCTATTTTGAGTGGAGTGCAGAATAGCTTCAGGGGTTTTTAGATATATGTTTTGGGCTTTTATTTCGTTATTTCATGACTGGTTGTGTGAATAACTTTGACCTTTTTTACCCTTTTGGTAGTAAAAACAGTAATTTTAGGCTATCCACTTAACGTATTTACTCTATCAAGCGGTCACCCTCTAATGAGCGCTCACCCTCTAATGAGCGCTCACCCTCTAATGAGCGCTCACCCTCTAATGAGCGCTCACCCTCTAATGAGCGCTCACCCTCTAATGAGCGCGCACCCTCTAATGAGCGCTCACCCTCTAATGAGCGCTCACCCTCTAATGAGCGCGCACCCTCTAATGAGCGCTCACCCTCTAATGAGCGCTCACCCTCTAATGAGCGCTCACCCTCTAATGAGCGCGCACCCTCTAACAAGCGGACCCCCTAGCAAAGGGTCGAAAAATAAGCGGGCATGCCCGCTTAATAGAGTAAATACGGTAATTTAGTGGACTTCAAATTTTTGGAGTGAAATTTAGGCTCACAACTTGTGGTACAATGTATCCGGGCCTGGAATAGGGTAGACCAGCCCATGGGAGCATTCTTCACACACCTACATAAGCTGCTAGGATTTAAAGATAGGGCTCTCTTTTAGAAAGTTTCTAAAATGACATGGGAAAACCCATAAGAACCAAAAAACAAATGGATAGATTTTACTTTACACAGCCCTTTCACTCATTTTCGGCCATAAAAATAGTTAAAACATATTTTGCGGCTAAAAAATGCGACTTTTTGATGACATACAACCAGAGGTGCACAGATCGCCTGATTTAATAGGAATTATAAAATTTCAAAAGCAAAGGCTTGTTTTTGGTTATGTTTTTTCAATACTTGTCACCAATATATTTTTCTTATTTATTTTACTAATGGTTCTCCAGTATGTTTTCGATATTGAATTTAGACAAGCGCAAGAAGAGGCCATACGCTGACAATGTTCAGGAGGTCTTGTCAGATGTACAAGAATCAGTCTTAGCTTGTTTTTAAGTTCTTGGATTTCTAATTGTCTTTTTATTGGTGCCATCAAACTAGGCGATTTAATCAAAAATCCAATAGACAATCGGACTAATCTGATATTTTTGTAAACTTATTCAAAATACATTGTCTTTTTTTTAATGGTCGCAGCAATAATACCGGAAATCGATGAAACACTTCTTACTAAACCTAAACATAAAGCTGGGCAAGACCCATAGTCATTATTAGGGTTGTCGACGTGCAATTCATCGATTTTTAAAAGTTTGTTAAAGGCACCGTTTTTTTGAGTTTTAGTCATCAAACTCCAAAAAGTGAGCGGTGCGTACGAGGTTTTGTCCTCGACTGTAGCTCACACTACACCTCTTAGAAATTTTGGATTTACAGTCAACGCTGGATAGTGAGTATTTTCAATAATGCATACCTTCCCATGGGCTTTATTTGGTGGGACGTCATAGAAACTCAATCTCACTTTTGATAGTGCATGCCCCTAGGGCTGATCCTAAGAATATATGGACTAATCGAGCTGAACGTTATAGGCAGGATGTTATATCGAGTTTTGACTGTACTTTAATTTTTTTCAAAAAGGTGAAAAGCGATTAGAAACAATTTTTGGGGAGAAGATATCGTATTTCCTTTAATAACCGCACCCCCCCCAATTCAAAATCCTGTTCTTGGCTTAGGTTTATGAATTCGATAGAAACTGTTTTTTTAGAAAAGTTACGCAAGTTACCACTTAAATTGTAACTTATTATCTTAGCTAAAATTTGGGTGGTAATTTGCCTGAGAGTCGTCTGGAAAGAAGAGGTCAAAAAAAGACAATGCCGAAAACATGATTTTGAATTGGGGCTTATTGAAGGAAATGCGGTAAGCTTGAAGCGAGAAAAATTTAGCGTGGGTATCATATTTTCCGGAACATTTCTAAGCGCATATACAGCTAACAGTCTAGTTTCTGCATTAAGGATAGTCAACAAATTGTGAAGAAATTTTAGTAAGTGGTTAAAATACTTTATTATGAATAAACTCTCTCTTATTTCTCTACAAATGTAGAACTCTATGTTAAACAAAGAGAAAAAGATATAGTGTCGCGGATATTGGTCAAACAAAAAAGTTAAATATTAAACGGATTATTGCTAACTATTGGAGTGAAGTAGAAAAGAAAAGAGAAACAATTGGTGGTGGAAAGTTGAAGAATTACGAGATGCGCTGAGGAAGGAGATTGTTGGAGAATGAGTGGTGGAACGGCTCGCACATTGCTCAACACTTTTCATACTATTCTATTATGTGAGCTTAGGCCTGGAAGACATAACAGGTCTGCTGCTTACTGCCCTCGATGCAGTAATTCGGGCTATCTGCCACAAAGGAAAAAGAGCCTTGTGAGCACACCACAATGAAGTTGCCGCCCAACTTGGCTTTCAGTTCCGAGTGAATGCCGGTCTTGGACTGTACAGGGTCCTCATTCAGATTCTAAAATTTTGTTTTTTAATATTTGAAGAAGAAAGCGTGGAAAAATGAAAATTCGAGAATAATTCAAATTCTTTAGTGGCACTCGAACTCATCATCACTTGAAAACATGAAACACTAACCATTAAGGAAAATGGTCACTTAGGGATGGATTTTGAATTTTCTTTTAAACCTTTGTCAAAAATCTTATAAATCATGATTAGAGACCGGAATGCCGAAAAGTTGGATCTTAGAGACATCAATATCCGAAATTAGCAAAAGATGTCAAAAATTGAGGTAAAAAACGCTCTGACCCAGCTGTGGATCCAACTTTTTGGCATACAAATCCGGCCTCTAATCATGATCTTTTTTTTCTGGCACACCCCAAGAGGTAAAAAGAACTTAGGAATCCGAACCTGCAAAAATATTTCAAAAAGTGGCTTATTTGCTGAGATATGATCAAAAATATGAGGCTGAAAAGTGAGGTTACTGCTGACTTTGCTCGTATCTCGAGTAGCAAGCCCCTTTTTCAAAATTTTTTTTCATATTGAATTCCTCAGGTCCTTTTCCTTTCTAGGATGCCTAATAAAAAAAAAACTTCCAGAAAATATAGGGTATTTATTGGAAAAAATATATAAATTATTTCCAACCAGCATTTTACCACCCATTAAAGGATCATACTTTCAAGCTACGCAGACATCATATGTGTTTTTGTAACTTTGTTTAACATCTCTCTTTTCTAACCTCAGAGATTACTCACCTTAAGAATTATGCGCCTGATTTGTGGGTTGTTGCAGAGAGTTTCTGAAGAAACGCCGGATTGTCCACTGACAGTTTGAGGAGCTTTTTCAGCAGCCCGCTTCTTACGACCACATCCACAAGGAGAAGGCAAAGAGATTTGAGGAAGGCATGGTCTTGGGAGACTAGGCAAACAAAGTGGTGGGGGTGGAGGCAGTTGAGGAAGGCACAGCTGTGGCATTGGACAAGGAGGAGGAGGTGGGGGAGCACCTGCAAAAATCAACTTTTCTTTCAACTGCACACAAATACAACACTGGAGTTCCTTTTACACCATGATTTGAGAAATGTGCACATTTTTAAACGCCCGTAACTTTTTAAATTTCTCAATACAGTCAACTCTCGATATAGTTTAGGCTTAGGGGACCAGGAAAAATATACACTATATCGAGGGCATAGTCTAAGCCATTTTGGTGCAAAACCAACCAAACGCGAAAAATATATACACTATATCGAGATCTACACTATATTGAGGGTACACTGTATCGAGAGTTGACTGTACTGTTTTTACATGCCGACTCAGCGTGGGATACTAGATAGTACCTGGATACCCAATTTTTCATGTTTACCATGGTTTTATTACTGGTACTCAACAAACAGAGCCTTAAAATGTGTGGAAAATATGTGTATACATGTGTACTTTAAGCCTATGAGCTATGCATAAACCTTAGAAACTCACATCCACATCCACCACCTGGAGTCAAAAAGGCGGAAGAAAGAGGCAATAAAGTTGCGGCCAACAGCACCCAGAACATTTTAGCCAAGCAGAATAAGGTGGAAACACAAAAAAAGATTTGAAGAATCCAAGAGAAAGGGGAGAAGTAAGTAGCCGACGGGGTGTTTGACATCATTTTATACTCCAGACATGGATATGGCTTGAGGGCGGTGCTTCTATCAATTTTCACTTGTTGGTTACAAACCAAACAAAGAGACGAGGGAAGAAAATGCTTAGATCAGCTTTTTTCTTGTTCTCACCCCTTTTTTTTTCGGCTTCTAAATGGTATGTAGACAGCGCTACAGGGCGTCCGGCGGAACAGGTTGCATCCTTAGGATAATGATATCTCCAGCAAAACACTCCCACTTTCTGTTTGTATAGTTTTGTCAATCTCTCTGTTGAGCATTTTTGTGGATCCACTCTGAATAAACATAAGAATGCGTTAAAAATTGAATTTGGGCTGAAAGAAGAGTGATTCAGCATTACGTCATAGTATGTCTGGGGCCAGTTCCTCAACTCGGTTTCGATTTTGATTTTTAAGAGGCAGTTATTGACATTGATCTCAACATAGATATTGACATCAAAATCAAAATCGAGTTGAGGAACTGGCCCCTGGAAAATTTTTGGGCAGGGACCTTTCTTAAACTTGAAAATTGTTGTGTTGCACGGAATTAAACATTCAACTGAATTTGAGGAATCTAATCTCCTTTTCACATTCTACACCCAAAAGTAACTTAGAAAACATCCATTGCATCCACAAGTCGGCTCTATTTAAGAATCCGGTCCAATTTTTGTCTTAGTCCTCCAAGCTAATTTCTTTTGAAAATATTTTTTGGACTCTAACAAAGAATACCCTCCTCATAAAAAACTTCGGTACTACTATATTACACCTCCCCCTCCCAAATAAATACCCCCAAAAAGTAGTTAGGTTTTCTAGGTAAATAAACCATATAAGAAGCATTTCTTGACCACTTTAAAGGGATTAAAGGCTGTATAGGGGTGGGAAGGGACAAGTAAGGGGCCACTTTCTAAGGAGGGCTCACTCTGTAGGTAAAGAGAAGATCTTGAACATAGTATCCCTTACAAGGACATACCGTATAAAGAAGCTCTGGCATGCATGCTATTTTCATGCGTTTCTCGAATGATTTATGTCTCAGGTATGGGTGTGTGCGCATCTCAACTCAAAAATTTTTTTTTTCGGGATGAGGGTGTTAATACCTCTTGCTTCATTCAAGACCTTTTTTCCAACCATTTCTGTCAAAACTTACCTTAATGGAAAGAGGAGATCCAGGACTATATGCTGGAAAAAATTTAAAAAGTTCATTTTAGAAAGTCGAGTTTTAAAGGGTGAGTAAATCAGTGACAAGATAAATTACCTAGAGTTTTGAAAAAATATCTTGCTGATTTTTATGTTTTAGTTGCATGGATGATTCAATACCCTTCCTGTTGTCAAGCTATGTTTGCGTTTAATCCAGGTTCGTGACTGATTCATCTTTTTCAAACTTGTTTTAACCGATTAAGGAAGTGGTCGTCAAAAGCTAACAAAAACATCTTTTATTTCGTAATAAAAGCTAAGTGTTACGTGTCTTTCTCCTTTTCGCATTCTTCCCCCACCTTGCTAAACATTGAACACTCTTTTATTACCATTAATAAATTTGTAAAATACTAATTCTTCGGCTTGACGCAACTAAGAAAGATATTCATTTATAAAAAAACAAGTTTTGTGGGATGAATGTTTATGCAGTGTGATATCAATCGTCTATGAGTTAGCCCATTGGAAGCAGATTAGAAAGAAAGAGGTGTTGATAGCAATCTCGTTGATTGCCAATAAGTTTGATGTTGTTGATTGTTTGATGGTTCACGGTAGACAGCAAGGTTACCATAAACTTACCGCATGGTTTGATTGCATGCATTTATTAGAGGGGGTGCTTAATACAGAAAATAGAATAACTTTTTGTAAAACCTAATACAATCAGTCTGCTACAATAGATTGCAAAAATTAGACAGTTTCTATTTTTGTTCTTCGTTTAGCCCAATTTCCAAGTAAACTTAACTTCTATTGTAACATTTCAACTATTAAGTAGACTCAGTAGTCTCAATTTTCTTCCGGTTTTCCATTAAAAATTACAACAACGGAAAAACAGGATTGAATGAAAGTGATAAAAATAGTTAAATATCCTTTTTTCGCTCACTTTAACGACTTGTGTCATTTCTTCGCTCATATCTTGAAAGAGAGAGAAGATATTTGTTAGATTCAGGATGAGCCGATATTATCCCCTTTCGTCGATTTTTTCCTTTTCAAAGAATAATCTCTCAAGGTCAATGCCAACACATGAAAAAGAGTTCACGTGGTTAAGCTCCAGATTTCCGGATCCTTTTTCATTGATGGAGATAAAGTATGACTTTAAACGCTGCGTAGCATGTTTTAAGGGATAAAGTGAAAAAATAAACAAATACTGTAATTATTCTAATAGAATTAGTCTGCAATAGAAGCACAGTCTAAAGTTAATAAAGTACCAAACTTGTCCGGAACAAAAAACTGGGCGCGTTACCATATTTTCTCTAATAATACCCCACCCCTTTGATTCAAAATCATGTTCTTGGTATTCTGTTTTCTCGCCATTTTCCAGATGATTCTCAAGCAATTTACCAACCAAATTGTAGCTAAAAGAATAACCTAAAATTTGGTTGGTAAATTACCTGCGATTCATCAGGGAAAATTGCGTCAAAGACAGAATTCCAAGAACACGATTTTAAATCAAATGGGTGGGGTCTTATTAGAGAAGATACGCTAAGCATTTCATTATTATTAGTACCTTATTATAAGACAGAATTTTACTATATAGAGAAAACGCCCCTATATATGTACAAATAAATGTAGGGGCATACCGGTATGCTCTAAGAGGGGATTTAAAAACCAAAAATGTTATATTAAACAATGCTTTTGATCCCCTGCAAAAACTTTTAAAAAAGTTGACATGAGTTGATAAAAAGAAGATTTACGGCATATTTGTCAGTTGTAAACCCAATAACTAAAAAGGCGTTAAAGGCGCCAATGCAGCCAGTTTAGGATGTATTTTGTCGCGGGTTTATTTTGTCCCATTCCTCTATAACTTTATATTTAACTCTATATTGGTCCATGGATTTTCTAACTTTAACTCCAACTTTATTATGGGGCTGTACACCATAATTTACGCGAAAATTTGTTACGAGATACATTTGTTACGCGATCACTTTGTTACGCCACAAAAATTTGTATATACTCATTTATAATACTCTTTTTTTTTGAAAAGGATTTCTTTATTCTGAGACACCCCGGTAGACACGAAAAACCTCAGGATTCTAAATCTGAAAACAGAATTTCAAGAAGAGGTTTGGTTGTTGAGATATGATCAAAACTAAGAGAAAAAAAGGATAAAAAAGTTTGTGGCTGGCTATGATCATATCTCAACAACCAAGCCTCTTCTAGAAATTCTGTTTTCAGATTTGGATTTTTGAAGTCTTTTTGCCTACTGTGGTGCCTCAGAATGAAAAAATCCTATAAAAAATGAGTACTGTAAATGAGTATATGAAAATTTTTATGGCGTAACAAAGTGACCGCGTAACAAATGTACCTCGTAACCAATTTTCGTGTAAATTATGGTGTATAGCCTATTATGGTGCATAACGCATATTTTAGGAATTTGATCGATCATTTTTGAAAACGCTGCCCTGATACTCATTTGCAACCACATAATCATTTTTGAATTGCCGCGTATTATGGTTTATTTTTAAAGACGCTCTTTTTGTGTTTCCCAAGAACTTCAGTGGGTTTGTTCAAGAACTCTGTTTGCTATTTTTTGCTCAACTGTTTCTGTTACTGACTTGCATGGTTACTCATAGCATCTCTTTATTTTAGATAATTCCGCTTATATTTCAAGATGTCGTCTTTATACAATTTCAAGAAAATCACAGTGGTTCCATCAGCTGCGGTAAATAAATTTGTTTACACTTTCTAGTAAATACTTGATTTTAGAATTTGAAAGAAATTGTATTGTCGAAAACTCAACGGAAGACTCCAACAGTGGTTCACAGACAGTATGCTATCTCTCGCATTCGAGCTTTTTACGCTCGTAAGGTCAAGTTCCTACAGCAGACGTTACACGATAAACTGACTCAGATAATCACAGAATTTCCGAAGATGGAGGTTAGTAACTTTCTAATATCGATTCGTATGCATTGTTTTATATTTCAGGAGGTGCATCCCTTCTATGCTGATTTGATGAATATATTGTATGACAAGGACCACTACAAGATTGCCCTTGGACAGATGAATACGGCTCGCCACTTGGTCGATGGGATAGCTCGGGAGTACGTTCGACTGTTGAAGTATGCCGATTCACTTTACCGTTGCAAAATGTTGAAGGTAGTTTGCATCTAATTACTTCTTTTAAATTTCAACTATTGGCTGACGTATATTTAGCGTTCTGCTCTTGGGAGAATGGTGAAGCTCTTAAAGAGGCAAAAGTCGAGCTTTGACTATTTGGAGCAAGTTCGTCAACATTTGAGTCGTCTACCTAGCATCGATCCAAACACGCGGTATGTAGTTTTTAACGCAACTTTCTTTAACTCTTTAGTCTCTAGTACACTTGTACTTTGCGGATTTCCGAATGTTGGCAAGAGTTCCTTCATGAACAAGGTGACACGAGCAGATGTTGAAGTTCAACCATATGCTTTCACTACAAAGTCGTTATATGTTGGGCATCTGGACTACAAATATTTGCGCTGGCAGGTTTGTTTTTAAAAACACATTGCGTACCTTCACGTTGTTTCCAGGTTATTGATACCCCTGGTATTCTTGACCAGCCATTGGAACAACGTAATACAATCGAAATGCAAGCCGTTACTGCTTTGGCCCATCTCAAGGCCTCTATTCTATTCATCATGGCATGTGTTTCTTCTCTTGCCAACTGTTAACTTGTTAACGGATGTAATTGCAGGATATCAGTGAAAATTGTGACCGTTCTTTAGCTGAACAAATTCAACTATTTGAGAGTATTCAGCCACTTTTTGTCAACAAGCCAGTTTTTATCGGGTTGAACAAGATTGATGTCGTTCGTCGGGCAGACTTGCCACCCGATCAAGAGGCTTTGCTTGCAAAGTTGGAGAAGGAAAATGTGCCTATTTTTGAAATTAGTACTTTCACCGAAGAGGGTATTGTTGACTTTAGAAACAAAGTTTGTTTTAATTTCCTTTGCAGTAACTCCCGAACAAAAATTGCCTTTTTAGGCATGTGATAGTACGTTTCCTGTTGCTTGAGTAAGTTGCCAGTTTAAAACTCCTCTGCTTTTAGCATTGCTCGCTCAGCGTGTAGAAAGAAAGCTTCACGTCAAAGGGGCTAACGATGGCGTGCTAAACCGTTTGTTTGTAGCCGTGAGTATTTTTTGGCTGTGTGTTTTGACTCTTCTTTAGCAGAAATGCTTCAGTATCCAACTCCACGGGATGACGTGGTTCGTGCACCATTTATACCGGAAATAGTGCTAAAAAAGCAAGCGATTCAAGACGGTTCAATGGAAGTTGACCTGTCAGAGTTCCGCGACAAAAAGACCAGAAAACTTGAGCGGGAAATTGAATTAGAAATGGGCAGCAAGTACTTCCTTGACTTGAAGAAGCACTATTTGCTTAAAAATAATGATGAGAAGTATGACATTGTGCCGGAAATTTGGGAAGGTCACAACATTGCTGATTTTATTGATCCGGAAATTATTGAGGTTGAGAAGTAATTATTTTTGTATCATTCTCATGATAGCTTTCAGAAGTTCAATAACCTAAAGCAAGAGGAGAAGATGCGCGAGGATGCCGGTGTATACGATTCTGAGCTGGAAATCGACGATGAAGAGAAGGAGTTGCTTGTTACAGCTCATAAAATTCGAGAGAAAGAAGATATGATGCGTTTAGAGTCAAAGCTCAAGAGGAAAGTTGATAAGCCCAGAATGTCCCGATCAATTGGTCGAAAGCGTCAACGTTCTATGTCTGTAAGAATTTTACTAATTTTATATATTTTTTATATTTACATTTGGTTTTTAGCGCTTTGAAAGTGAGTTGGGCTCGCTTGGCGTGGATATTACCAAGAAGAAGATGCGCAATTTTGAAGCTGGCCAAGAAGTACAACAAAGAGGAAAGAAAATGCATGTTGGTCGGTCGCAGTCTGTAAGTGGTCTTTAAAAATTTTTCCAAACTTTTTAACGTTTAAACTATAGTTGCATGCTCATCATTCTGTTCCAAGAGATCAGTCTGGAGTTCGTGATGTGAAGGTTTGTCCCGTGGTAGCTTTTTTCGCTTTGCTACCTACTGCTTTTAGGTTCGAGCAAAGGTGAAGAAAGTTTCGCGCAAGGCACAGCTTCCCATGCAGAGAGATGCCCGGAAGGGTGAAGGCGATCGTCACATCTTCACTTTGCGACCTAAGCATTTGTTCAGTGGAAAACGAGGATCGGGCAAGACAGACCGTCGTTAAGGAAACGTGTTGTTATATGATTACATCCGCGATTGTTATTTGTTATTGAAAGTCAGTAAATAATTTGTTGATCACATTGTTTGCTTATCAATTCTCTGATGGGCTTTCCGGTTAGTCATCGGTTCCCGTTCACATTCCAGGGGAGTTAATCTAGCGTGTGTGTCGTATGATTAGGCTTCTAAAAAGTTTTTATTGTTAGAATTTATCGAAATGGCAAATTCTAAATTGCTGGAAGCCGAAAGCATTGCGTCAATGGAAGGTAGCGTTCAAGAAAAAGCGTCTAAAAAGAAGAAGCGGCCGTGGAGACAGAAAGTAAGAAGGTTATCTACAATCGTACTTTTTTTAAAATAACATTAATTGCCTTGGAAATATTGTGTAAGCATTAAATCTTCTTAAAGATTTCTCTGTAAAACTTTGCTTTTAAACGGAAAAAGTATTATTTTTGAATTTTTTTTATCAGGGCTTCAACTAAATTTATGAAACACCGTTTTCAACACCCACACTAATTTCACTAGAAAAAGCATACAATTAAAGAACCACTAAAGGATTGATGTGAGAGCACCTTTATTAAACTCTCACTGGGAATCCTATTTTTTGATGAAAATTAAAAACAAAGCTTTAAAAGATCCCGACGTCTATGCCAACACTTCGAGTTTTCTTTCCAGCTATTGCTCGAGGCTATATTGGATAACATATCCACCGATAAAAAAATATGCCTTGCTTCCACAAGTTATTTATTTTTTGCATGTATTTGCCTTGGGAGCCGAGGAAATTTTTTTGGAGATTGAGCTGATTAAGGCGATTTAAGATGATTATTGCAATCAGCGAAAAACTGCCTTCGTTTCCCGAAGCAAAATTTGCAAAAATAACAACTCGTAAAACCAAAGCTTATTTTTTTATGGGTAGATCCGTACGTCCAAATTATCCTGCAAAAATTTACATAGGGACATGAAGAGGATATTGTGTGATGAATAAACATTTTTTACTACATACTTGTCGTTAAGGTTAGAAGAGAAGCGAAGAGAGCTAGGCTGGCGCTAGAACAGGAGAAAAACACTTGTGAGGACATATTTATTTCGACGCACGCATAGACATGCGAATACAAATCTATATCACAAGGAAAATTATTTATTTCAGCAGAGCTTTCGGAAACTCAAGTCGAAAAAGCTGATGGCAAGAAAAAAAAGAAAAGAAGGCGTAAAAAGTTCAAAAATACGGCGGAAGAGGCGGAAGCACTAAAATCAACTTTGCCGGGACCCAAATTGTCTGATGTAGCTGCTAGATTGGTCACCTCTCGTTTTCGTTTTCTTAACGAGCAACTGTAACACATTTTCATGAAAAGCCCTATACACCTTTTACTTTTAGGTATACTAAGTCGTCGAAAGAAGCTGTGCGAATGTTTACAGAAGATGATGATGCTTTTGAAGCGTACCACATGGGTTATGAATTGCAGGTACCCCGTTCTGTTTTTTATACCATTACATCTTTCGTATACTTCAGACTGTCAAGTGGCCTACCAATCCAGTCGACGCCATCATTCGTGATCTCTCAATTCTGCCAGATTATTCCGTAGTTGCAGGTAAGATTCATTCTTATGAGCACGTTTTTCCTAATCCTTATTCTTACTAGACATTGGTTGTGGTGACGCGAAATTGGCTAAGGTTAGCTCTCCATCAATTGTTTAAGCACAGCCATTTTTGTTTGCTCTGTTTTAGAAACTTGGCTCTCGATTTATAGTTCATTCATTCGACTTGGCAGCCAGAAACAAATCTGTTGTTGTCGCAGACATGGTGCTCCTTTTATTAAGTTGCCAAGCAGTAATTTTTATGGTTCCAGTCATCTCTACCTCTAAAAAAAGGATCTGTTGATGTCGCGGTCTATTGCCTTTCTTTGATGAATACTAATTTAGCTGAATTTTTCCGTGAAGCCAACAGGTTTTTCGTTTTTTAATCTTTTCTTCATCTTATTTGTTTTTAGGATACTGAAACAAGGGTAAGCAATAATCTTATAAAAGCACCCATTAATCTTATTACAAGAGCAATCTCTGATAGAAGGGCATCTCCTAAACTCAAATTCAGGGGCGTCAATTATGTCTTATATTGCTTTTAACATTAGTTAAATAATGTTTTAGAGGTTAAAATATAAAAGGGATTAAGGTTGGCAAAGCTTTAAATTTTTTAAAACTTTGATCTAATTGCGTGTTTATTGTGGTTCGAAGTTTGAAGCTTTGATTCGAAAAAGAAGCTTTGGTTTGCCAATCCTAATCGTAAGAGAGATTTTCTATACCTTCATAAGTTCTTGTAGATTGTCAAGGTATTTGCTTGCCTTCACTGAAACTTCCGCACTGACATCGCGACGCGAGAGATTTTGAAATCGTAACAACGATGAAAAATAAACAAGTGTACTACCAAAGGCTGCCTAGCCTGATTAATTATTATTGATATAACGCAGAAGAGGAGATTCGGCGAGCGAAGAAGCAGATTCTGCTCCACGATCAAATCTATTATCTGTCTGACCAACTGTCGGTTTTCATGTTTTGCATAACTCGGGCTGAAAAGTGTCGCGATCGCCTCCATATCGGCTTTCTTCGGAGCGCTTGGACGAAACTTATTCAAAAACACTGCATCGGTAGTGCTAATTCAATTATCTGTTTGTGATTTAAGATCCTAATGATTTGAAGTTCGAAATTTTCGAAGCTTTGTCCTGATCCGAAGAAGTTTGGTTCGAAAAAGACACCGAATTTTCGAAGTTTAGATGCGCCAACCTTAGATACCGTATTCTCTTCTGAACCACACCCCAATTCAAATTGTATCTTTGGCATTGTGTTTCTGGCCTACTTTTTCCAAACAAATCTTAGGCAAGTTATTACCCAATTTATAGCTAAAACAATAAGCTACAATTTGAGTAATAACTTGCTTGAGAGTTGCCTCCAAAAAGTAGGTTGAAAACATAATGCCAAAAACACGATTTTGAATTAGGGGAGTGTGATTCTATTTGAGAGAATACGGTAAGATGCCTTTCTACTGGAATAATTAACTAAAATGTTAAGACGGTAAATCCTTTTTGTCTAAATAGTGGGAATTTTCAGTGGCAAGCTAAAGGTAGCTGAAGTCGCTAGTCGATTCCGGAGTATTTCGAATTTTACAATGGCCGTTGAAAAGATGGGATTTTCACTGAAACGAAAGGTATCTGATTGATAAAAGAGCTCAGATCAAGTCGGTCTTATTCTTGTTTTTCAGAAATCTCTTCACCAATTCTTCATCCTGATGACTTTTGAAAAAACTGGTAAAGTGGAAAACAAAAGACCGTTCGGGCTTATATTGAATCCTTGTTTGTATAAGAAGCGATGATTTTGCAATTCATCAAGTTATTGTCGTTTTGGTTGATAAAGCATATAGACTATAATATGACTAATCATTTGTATGGTAATTCAGTTAGTAATAATTCTGGCTTTGACTCCTGTATGATTTTACTCCCTAATTCTGAGCTTTTTGCATAATTTCAGAAATTAATACTTCTTCAATAGATACCACTGTGATGAAATTGGATTTATCTCTCAGAGAAAACGCTTTTTGTTTGGCTTTGGACGAAAAAAGTGCTTCTCATTATTGTTCTTCGTGCCTTAAAAATGATCGTCACAGCAAACTTAGCAGATGTGCTTCATGCAAGCTTATATTTTATTGCTCCTCAGAGTGCCAAAAAGCGGATTGGTACCTTCATAAACACGAATGCAAGTGCATAAAGGTATAGAATAAGATCAGACATAAAGGGGAATGGTAGCCTGCGGAGATTTTTTTAAAAATAAGATGCTGCCTTGCATATGGAGAATGCGCGAGCCGAACACAATGGAGCTGAAATAATCAGTGGATAAGTACTGGGAGGCAGTATCAAACTAACCTATTCTTAGCTTTTTATCGACTGTTTTTTGTAAAACAACAACAATGAACTTACATTAAAAGCAAATCGATGACGGGGGAGCCCTCTGAAACTTAGTTTGCAAACTCTTTCAAAAATCTGCCCCGTAGCAACAATCGAAAAATCCGCGGATTTTATCCGTATGCATATAAGTAGGGTTGTCGACGTGCGATTCACCGATTTTAAACACTTTTTACATTTTAGGTCTAATGATGTGGTGTTTCTTTTCCCAGTAATATCTTTTCTAAAATTAAATGATACCTATCATCTACGCAATAATGAGTCAAGCGTTGAATCGAGCTCAGAAAATTTTCAGAATAATGACATTTGGTTTCGACGTGTGGTTGACGTGAAAAGTCGAAACTCGTCGACCACACTTCGAAAACAAACATCTATATTTTGAAAATTTTTAAAGCTCAATTCAATGACCCATTCATTGCGTAGATGATAGGTATCATCTAATTTTAGAAAAGATATTACTGGGAAAAGAAACACCACATCATTAGACTTAAAGTTTAAAAAGTGTCCAAAATCGATGCATCGCACGTCGACAACCTTACTTATAAGGCCTACGATCAAACAACTTTAAACTTTTGATTGTTAGAACTTCAATGGGCTCTGTGATGAAAGTGTTCGATTGGTTCTACGTTTAAATGTCAAATCTAAGCTCGATCATGAGCAGCCAGCGCCGGATTGCGCTGGATCATCAAGGACATTTAAGGTACATCAAATGGTTATATACCCAGTATTTTTGGAGATTCACTTTGCCCACTTGTTTTGTTTGCCTCACAACCAATTTTTTATTCAAAATGTTTTTTTGCTAGAAGATGACAAATTAGGGTTTTTTCAAACACTAAAAAAACAATTAGGTGCTACTAAGATTTTACGCTGTATAATGTCAAAAACACAATTTTATTTTAACTCTTCAAGGTTTATGCTGTCCTAACCTCACGATTTGGATGGTTAGGGACTAAACTACAGAGCACCAATAATGCCAATAGAAAAACTTTTTCAGTGGAAAGTTTTGAAGATGAGCTTAATTAGAGAATAATTAATGCACCAACCGCAACTTTGATGAATGGTCTACAGGGTGAGTCAAAATTAGTGTAACATCTTTTTATTAAAAATGTTTTCAACTTCAAACTTTTTGTCCATTATCGATCAGTCGACGACTGGATGAAAAGGTTGGATAAGGTCATTGTAGCGAATGGTGGTCACTTTGAATAAAGATTTCAATAAAATAACTTAATTTCTACAAATAATTAAAAAAAGAACTTGAAAAAAGTAGAAAAAAGAAATGTTACACTAATTTTGACTCACCCTGTATACTCCAACCAAACCAAGCGGGTATCCACTTGATGTGAAATTTTTTCTTACTTTCAGGCTCCAAAACCCTTTTTCTTGAACTAATTCGGGCATTCTAAAGAAGGTTTGACAGGGATGCTTGAAGGGATGCTTAGAAAACACATCTTCTCCTATACTTTGGCGAAACAAATTTAAAATGGTCTAAAATCAACAATTTTTATTGTAGTTTTCAGACATCTCGAACCTCAGATTACCCTTCCCTGTAGATAGAATTAGTTCACCAAAACGATCAAAAAAAATTTAAAATATTTGCCTTCTTTCGCTTTTTTGCAGCTTCTCACTTACGTTTCTGCATTGCTTTTCCGCTTCTGCCTTGTTTTCTATTTTAAATTTGTTTCGCGAAATGTATTTCGCTGAAGTATAAAAGTGGCTTTTTAAAAATATGCCGTTTTTGAATTTACTCACAATAAATCTAAATAAACCTCAAATCTCCGAAATTACTTGGGACATACAGTCTTTTGGCATAGATATTTGCTAAACATTTTGTTCAGGATCTAATGTCACATACAATTTTGACAGATAGTGATGACTACCGGGTTTGGAAAATGGTTTTCAGAAAATTTGCGTTGGGAACAGACATTAACAATGAAAGGTTTGTGCCACAGTTTCTTGTATTTCCAATCCCCCTTTTTTTTTGTAGATTGAAAGAATTGTATGGGAAAATGTCGATAAACGGATTTGGTTTGACTAATGAAAGCACTGGAAAAATTGGCCTAGCTTTGGTGTTTTTTGGTGTTGCTTGAGTGAGAATGCAAACTAACGGACATTGAAATTTAAGCATATTCGTTTGAGTGCCATCAATCACAGTTGTCGACCTAGAACGAGTATATTTTTACGTTCTCTTTTGCAATAGACTTCATTTTTTAGGAATTGCTTATGTTAAAGATCAAGCCATTATGGTGCCAACAACCATTTCATCTGAGGACTTTGAACTGACAATTGATCAAGCACAGCATTCGTAATATTTTTGTTTATCTCAGGATGATAAGCCGTACCATCCCAAAATTTTTTTAAGTAAATAAGTCCACGCTTATGGTATGTTTTGAGTGCTGAAACAGCCCAGCTGGGCTCTCTCTGCTTTTATTGTCGTTTTCTAGCTCTGGGCTTCAGTAATTTTATCTTTTATTCTGATTCCAGCCTTGGGTTAAAACGTATAGCAAACAAATAGTGCATAAAAAACTTTCAGTATATTTTTTTGATAAAAAATATTTTGCCTTTGCCAAATATAGATAGTAATTAAATACCCCATCTATCGCGTATTTGCAACAATTAAATCTAGGCCTAGCGCGTAGTTCCAGTGTATATCCGCATACCACTTCCAGTGAAAAACATAATAAACGTCAAAAATTTGGGTATCCAGCTCCCTGCAGGCCTGACTTACCTCGGTCATTCTAATGCAAAAAATCAAATTATTGGTCAATTTTTTTAAATTAGGGTTGTTGATAGGCCGACATTTTCGGCCGAGCGAGCTGAAAAGCCAAAAGTTCCGGCCAAGCCGAACCAAAAGGAATGTCGGCTTTTCGGGCGAAAAAACCGATCGGCCGAGCCGACAACCTTATTTTTAATAATGGCCTTTTCGCACCTAAAAACATGCTTCCTGCACGTTTCAAGGCCTAAAATGCACAAAAAGGTGGTTAAAACCGGGTTGGAAGGATACGGCTTATCGTACGGAGGCCAATCTATTTTTTATCTCTAGTTATATCAATGACATGCTACCAAGAGAAGAGAGACGAAAGCTTCTAAAGGTTCAAAATTAAGAAAAAAATATTACTTTAGTTAACACAAAACTTGCAGTACAAGTACAACTTTGATTGCTACTGTGATGGATGTAGAGATGAGGAAAGAAATCAATCCATGACTGGCTTTTCATGTGAAAGGTTTTAGAGGCAATGTCACAGTTATTCCAAGCTCATTTTAGGTGCGAAAATTGTGTGCATATTGGAGCGGTTTGCAAGTCGTAATCTTTACCTTTTGTTTGAGTACGCTCCTAATGTTGAATTCAACGATCATAACTTTAGATGCAGCTTCAAAATGTCGCCAGAGCAAATTGAGCTGTGTGAGCTGAATAATAAGATGGTTGATGCTGCTCTACATTCCCTAAAAAATGCTCCTAGTACCTCGTTGGAAACACAGCTGGCTATTTGTGAGAAAATACTGGGTAAGACATATTAACTTACCAAATTCTTTATTATAAATCAGTTTTTATAACAGAGTCAGTCTATTGAGCCAAAATTAAGTATGTGAAACACGCTTTACTACGCAAGTAGAGAGCGGAGGGGACATTCTCATTCTAGTTGCAGCTTTTTCTTTGTGAAATTTTAGCAAAAAAAAAACTTTCGCATTCTTTGCCTTGGAGCGGCTTATTAGTTATTGATTAGTTGTTAATGCAATAAAAAATTGGAATGAGCGTCTAGTTTCTACTTTGTCGAGAATGTCACTTCGTTTAGCATGGAGTCAGAAAACATTGGATGATGAGAGATAGAGATGAGTCTGGCTTTATTGCAGAGACTAGGGTATTAATTTAATTTACAACCCAACAAAATTGTTATTTTCAGAGCTGATGGATGGCGTTTACTACAAATACAACGTCAATCTGTTCACAGTTCTGCGTTCAGCAATGGGATGCTGTCTTAGCTTGAAGAGGTCGTATTTGAACTGTAAATAAAATAACTAGCATAGTGAATTTTAGAGTTGAACAAGCACAAGATTACGGCGAAAAACTTTTGAAAATACAGGCAAAAATACTGCTCAAAGTATTTATAAATAGGACCTTCAATTGGATTTAGGAATTTTACCAATTTCCAAACGATCTTTCCTTGTACCACATGAAGTTGAACTTGGCCAGATTATGCTTGGCACAAAAGGAAGCGAAAAAGGCGAAAGAGTATTTGGCACCAATCTCTGAAATCTTTGAACAAATTTATGGAGCCGACTCCCCCATTGTTAATGAAATTAAAAAATTACTTGCGGTTTGTGAGTACCATATGAACACTGGTAGCATTTCAAAATCGCTTCAATAAATTCATATGATTCACATTGTTGTTTTTTGGTTGATCAATTGTTGTTAATGATCTCAATTGTTATTGAGTTATCTCAGATAACTCAATCGTTATTTTGACTGTTATTGTTGGTGATCTCATAGTTTACATGAAAAGAATGGATTGCAAACTGCTTTATTCATCTATATATTGGTTAAACAGAGAATTGATTGACTGTTAATACGGCGTTTGTCGCTTTGCCTTTAGTTTGGTAAAATAGCAGTTAAAGATTAAAAAAACTTTTCATAAAAACTTTTCGACAAATTCGGCTGTACAAAGATTAGTAAATGTGAAACTCGAAGATGATATCACTGGCACTTTCAGCATCTGACAAAAGAGTAATTGACAAAATGCCAAATTAGAATTTTACTGAATTAGGAAAAAAGCTGTTGGAATTTTGCGGAACTGGTAAAAATTAATTCGAAAATTGCCGGACTCGTAAGATCTATTCTTTGATTAAAAAAAGGCTTATTTTAACTAGTCGCAAATATTTTGCAAGAGCAAAATATTTATGTATTTCGACTATTTGACTGTGATTAAATAACCGATTTGCTTCTATAGGTCACTTAATATTAAATGACCGCATAAAAAACCGGTTTAAAAACCATTAAAGAACCCTAATTTTGAGATGACTTATGCGGGGGAGAGTGAATGGCCAAAATTCTATTTCTTCGACAAAGTTTCCATCCAAGACCCACATGAACCAGCCAAGAAGTTCAGCTTAAAGGTGTGTTTTGAAAGTTTCTTTAATTTTTTGGTGAAACTTTGAAAACTCAAAGGCATTTGACAAATTTAGGGTCTCAATGTTTCCTTCTGGGCAACCGGACAAGGCTTTGTTTTGTTTGGAGAGCCGAGCGGGACCATCTTTCGTCTCTCCTCTAATCTGGAAATACAATTTTGGGAAGCCCACCAGCAAAACCTATTTTCTTTTTCATTGACAGAAAACTTGATCACTTCTATTGGGGTATGTTTAGCTCTTTCGCGAATATTGTTTTTCATTATTGCGGTTTTTTCAACAATTTTTGCCACTTTTAAGTGGCAAATTCTTTTTCTACAGTTGAATTTTTAAATTTTGTTTCAGTTCTGTTCGACTGTCTTTCATGCTGTTTTGTGTAGTGCTTGACGAAAAAATTTCGAAAACTTTTCGAATTTTGCCTTGTTTCCATGTGGTCTAAAAATGTCAAAGTTTCTAAAAAAATTTTGGATTTTAGTGGCCTTTTGATGATTTTTTTTAAGTTGTTCAACTGCGTTGTTGTTGTCGTGCCCGTTGTCCCTATATTCTGCTACTTTTTCTCAACCAAAATGAGTTTTACTTTACAAGAAAGAGTGTTCTATGTCGTCCGTTATGTAAAACATGGAGGTCCTCCGGTTTTTCAACTTCATTTTCGTACTCGGTATGGACGAGAGGCTAAGCCTAACACAGGTAGCATTTGGGAAGGGTACCATAACTACCTGAACAGAAGATAAAGCCTACGAAAAAAGCGAACAAACACAAAGTTGGCATTTATTCTTTTTAATCGCAGTTACTTGTATGGTTTACTGGTGGATGCGCACGGAGCTGAAGAAACTGAGCTTATTGGTGCAATTTTCAAAAAGGTTAACAAGAGCACGCGAAGATGATTTTGTAGGAATAAATGCCTTCTTGTCGTACAATTTATCGAAATCTTCAAGTTGGTTTGAAGACTTTTTGCTTTCTTCTGTTTGTCAATACTCCTTTTTTTTTTGTTTAGGATGCCAAGTTCCATAAATATAAGATTTAGCTGTGCTAAGAACTTCTTTCTGTTGAAAAAATGAAATTTCATTTTAGCTAAAGTGAAATAAATGCCTTCTTGTCGTACATTTTCATTTTTCATTTCACTTTAGCCATTTCATTTAAGCTAAAGTGAAATTTCATTTAAGCCAGAAATCAAAGAAAACCTCTTCTTCTGTTGGGTTTTCAACTCAACCTTGATTCTAATTTCTTTGTTCATGGCTTAAAGGATCGTTTAGAGTTTTTAATAATCCACTCATATGGATTTTTAACATTTCACTGTTTTTCAAGCTGAGTTTCTATGATGTTTTATGATTCTCAAGTCGTGAGCAAAGTCACTTGAAAACAGGGCTGCGAACTCAAAATTTTGAAAAAAAGTACAGTGCGCCAAAAAAAAAAGATTTTGGGTCTTAAAAAAGTACATTTTCCGAAACAAGCTAGAATCGTTTTCAAACGCTTTATTGTCATACTATAACATATCAAAAAACAACTCAAATAAATTCATCTTCTCCATTTATCCATTCCCTGAACTTTCTTTCTCAGTTCTCCATCCTCCATAAGCAGCTTGTAGACGCTAGCACATTCAATATCGAAGTTGATCCGTACCTGGAGAAGAGCTTTCACCGTTTCCACTTGCAGCGAATTCCTGGTGTCAGTCTACTG
>BBSZ01002501.1:6748-25050 GCA_000981365.1 Subanguina moxae | reverse complement strand
AGATATCTCTGGCCTTAAATTTTGCCTAAAATCCCTCCCGTCCTCCCTCCCGCCTTAAATTTCGCCTAAAATCCCTCCCGTCCTCCCTCCCGCCTTAAATTTTGCCCAAAATCCCTCCCGTCATCCCTCCCGCCTTAAATTTTTTGCTAATATCCCTCCCGCTAGCGATTTTACGGGAGGGAGGCCAACCCTACTCATCAGCCATCGAAAGCCATCCGTAAACAAAAAAGCATGTAATAGAGCTAAGCACATAGAAAGTAAAGACATTAACAAACCTTTATTTTCTCTCAGCCACAAATGCCCAATAGATGTTGTTGTAAATCATCGGTGGCATAAAAGGATTCCTAACGTTGTTAGCTGCCATTTTTTTTCTTCGATAGTATTGATTGCGCACTGTGTGCCACGACGGAAATTTGATTGCGATAGATTCTGGCTGTTTTCGACTTTGACTTGCTTGAACAACGACTTTCAACGCGTAATGTTGATCTTTTTTGTGAGCTTCCTGAGGCTTCATTAGCGGATTTTCTTGAACCTCTTCTCGCATTACTCGGTTGATGTCCCTCGCTATTAGCTGGTTGATGGAATGGAGGCGACATTTTTCGGCGTGTATCCCTCGATTGAGAATGTTATCCATTATTCTCTTTGACAGTCGGTAGAGGGACTGGACGATTTCCGGCACTAAATATTTAACTACAACAATCCACAAAAATAAAAAAAAACTCACTGGTCACAATTGATGCATACAAAAAAACCTCTGTGCTTCCTATATATTCGAAAATTGATTCCATCCTTCACTGCCAGCATTTCATTCCCAAACTTCGTCTGCAGTGGCCTAAAAACAGCAACTAAAAACAAGTCAAAAAGAATAAAAGCAAATGTTTTACACGGCATACATTCAATCGAGATATAAATCGATACTTACTTCCTTGGGTAAGTGGCGATAGACTGTCATTGGCGTGCATTTCTGATTATACTCTTGCTTGATATATGCTAACACTGCCTCAGCGTTGATTTTCTTGAGGCACTGAAGCTTTTCGACCACATCGGCGTTAGTCCATCTGAAGTCATTCATCTACAAAAATACAGCGTTCAATTACTATAGAAAAAACAAGAAACACCACTTAGAACCGGAAAAACAATAAATGAAAACAAGAATAAAGAAAAGGAGTTTGAAATTTCAAATCCTTGACATTATATAAGACGTTTGAGGGATTTTGTAACATTTGTTACGCCAACCCTCAAACGTCTACGCACCAGGAAAAAGTATTTTCCTTAACAAACGCCATTTAGATAAACAAAGGACAAGGACGCTTGTTCAAAATAAGGACAAACCTTATTAATAAGATCGACTAGGAGCCCTGTCACAGGGGCCTTGTGATAAGATAATTGCGATCAAATTAAATTTTTAATTTTAATCATGATTCACTTGAACATGATTCACTTCTTTCTATCTGATTATTGGAAACACTGCTTGCAAGTAGTGTTTTATATTTCGTTTCAGTAGAATGGGAAAAGCCTTGCGTCCTTGCACTACTAGGCAATGCACTCCTCCCGCCAAAAAAAAGAGGAGACAGAAATGTATAAAATGCACTCGAATCCCTCTCGCCGATCTCATTCTACACTCACCAACCAACAAAACTGCCTCATCTCTAATAAACTCAAGGGAGGGAAAATTTACACGGACATAAGAAGGAGAAAAGAGAGAAACAAAGCCGTGCCTATGCCGCCACTCTAGTCCGTGCTTGGCCGCACCTTCCACAAACATCCATTGCTTCTCTGTCTCTATACATCAGTGTATTGATTAAAAACAGATGCGCGCGTATTCCTTTCTGCCAGTGCTATAGAAGTATCTTCTCTAATAAGAAAGACCGAATGTCTTTCTCTCTTTCTCTTATTGATTGTTGCTGGAGTGATGAACCCTTGTTTTTCTTCTGTACATTTTGTCTTTTCTACTCTTTTTTGGTGGTAGTGCGGTGAGGGTTTTATTCTGCTGGTTGCTCCTGCTCATTTTTCATTACTATTCACATGTGTGTTTGCTGCAACCATATTTTTTTCTGTATTTTTGCCAATTTTTTTCCCCACATTAATATTGCTGAGAGGGAATTGAAGGAAATAGCTTTTGGTCGATGAGATGGAAGTTTACCAATAATTTTTACTGCCATTTTAGGTCTTTCTCTGTTGTTAATTTTGTTGGGATTAGTGGGCGTGGCGTAGACTATTGATGTCACAGCGCCTACAACTTTGGTGATTAAAAGTATTGTGGCTTTAATCTCGACTGAGCTAGCCCCGAAATTTCTTTTTTATGTTGAGGGTGAGAAGAATTTGCTAGAAGTGTTGTTGTTATTTTCTTTTTTAGCTTGATTTCTTTGCTTATCTGCACTATTTTGGCCTTGCATGTCACAGGCACTAAAATTTGTTCTGGATGAAAAGGTTTTGACCATGCAAACCGTTTTTTGTAAAACACAGTTTTTGGACAAGGAATGTGAAGAGGCTGAAAAAACTCAAAACTCTTGACAAAAAAAACTGCGCAACGCTTACGACACCTCAGTTGCACGGAATTTAAACTTTTTAAACTAAAAAAAAATTGTTTGCTAAGAACTAATTATACCGTATAACCTCTATTAGAACTCCCGTCTTGACTTTGAGAGTCTTTATTATTTTTTGCATTGCTCTTTATTGTGTTCTCTTGACTCCCACAAGCTTTACCGATTGAACTTTTTGAATTTTGGTTGGACACCCAAAAGTTTCAAGATTGACCTAAAATTTTCCCGATTCTCGAAGGGTGGAAAATAGGCTAGTTGGTGGTCAATTAATTTTTCCCTACCTGGTTTTCAGTTCCAGTTGATTTGCCAAAAATCGATCCGGCTTGGTCAACCGACCGCCAACTACCCTAGTCGGAAGATAGTAACCCTTGGCTTACTTATGGCGGTCATCCGGTAAAGAGGGTAAATAAGGTCAAAAACGGAAATTTTCCTGGCTGGTCTATGTATATTCCTATGACTAATTTTTCCCTACCTGACTTACTACACCTACGAATCGTAAGTTAAGACTCAATGCATAGACTCGTTACATTTTTTTTTGAAAACCTTTTTTTTTAAAAAGTGTAGCGAGTCAATGTAGCAAATCATAATTCGTAGCAGATGGCTATTATACCATTTGCCTAACTCTAGTACAGTCAACCCTCGATACTATGACACCCGTCGAGACCCGACGAGGGTGTCATAGTATCGAGGTTTTGTAAAACTCTTTATTCCCTTTCAACAGTTCAACTTCTGAAACATCTCAGTAATGGTTGTCTGGCGCGAGCACTTTAGTCGGATCCTTTGCATCTCGTCATCCATCCGGTCGGGCGCCTTCATCACGTCAAGCCTACCGCTGTTCTTTGTCATGTACTTCCGAAAGGTTGTCACTGCAGGCCGAGCCTCTGGGAACGAAACCTCTTCTTCCTCGATTGGCGGCTCATCATCGTAGTCCCCGTCGTCATCACTCTCTTCCAAAGCATCACTCCGCAGCACTTCCTCTGCAATCTTCTCCAACATGAAAATTTCACCTGTGGCAAGTCGCTCATCGGCCTAGAGAAAGTTAGTCATCTCAATCTCCTCCTCATCATGCATCTTCTCATCCGCGCGCAAAGCATTCCATATTTCGAGCAACTCATTATCTTCTGGCTCCGTTTCGACTTCCTAAACGAAATTTCTTTCCTCCATTCCAATCATTACAAGGATTACCTGCTCGATGAACCTATTTCTAAAAGCGATGAACTGCCAGGTGTCATAGTATCGAGGGTTTCAAAACAGGGGGTGTCATAGTAGCCTAATAAATTATCAGTTTTTTCGTCGGGACCGGCCCAAAGTGTCATAGTATCGAGAGTGCCATAGTAGCGGGGTGTCATAGTATCGAGACTTGAGTGTACCTGATTCAAGATCGGCTTAAAGTGACATATCCTATCGAAATATGAAATTTTCTTATCAAATCTCCTGAAAATTGATTCTCTCAGTTATTTCCTAGTCAGTCTGTTATTCCTATACTTAATTTGAAAAAGAGAGATCTAGGGCTACACGCGTTTTTCCGTAGCTGCCAAAAATATCTTTGTGAATAACAAATCTTTAATTTGTGAAATAGTAAACAGGGCTTGTTTACTTGTTATTTTTGAAAAGTACAACAATAAGTAATTAGTTTACAGAGAGCTTTGATTGAGCGTTCTGCCGGCTCGGAGAGATTGACTGCTGCGCAACTCTGCTTATTATCAGCATTACGATTGGATTTGGGGGTGGAAACAGCCATCTTTAAGCCACCTTCATCTTCTCTCCAACGATCTCATCATTTGTACTCCACCATTTTTTGTGTTCATTAAAAAAAAGAAGCAGAATCGATTGCGCATCATAACATACACACCGTCCGGCCTCTCCTCTGCTAGATCTTCTAAGATCAATGTAGGTGTTTTTATTACACATCCTTGTAAAAACTAGTTCTAAATAATTTACTAGTATTTTCTTGACCAGATAATAATTTCCAACGTTTTTTTAGCTTTTTGTATAAATAAATACCTAATTTCCATCTTTTTAGAAATTGAAAATAGGCAAAAACCCGAAGAGTTCCTTCCGCATTATCAGAAGACAAAACTCTCTAGAAAAATTTCAATGGTTTAATTAAATTTTTTAAATTATGGTTTTAAGACATATTGTTCTCAAAATGGTCATTTCAAACTTTAAAATTGTTCTAACGAGTTTTTGTCTAACAGGATTATGTCATGAGCTCAGGATGCCAGGTCGAAAAATGAAAAAAGCGGCATTTCCTTCTAAAGAAGCGGTATTTCTTAACGGTGTTTTAAGCATTTTTATACCAATGAAACACTTTCAAAATAACATTTATTCGAGACACACATACTTTTATTCATTTTTGGCCCTATTGAACAAAACATTTTGGCCCAAAGAAATAATCATATGCACTATTCAGCTCAAAATTAGACTTAACAAGTTAAGGCGTCGATGGTCGACACGAGGAACCTGTAAAATGGCTTTTTTCGGCAAAAAGACTAACTGTCCTTATTTATGAAAATGTCAAATAAAAGGCCTTTTATTTCTCCTCTTTCGAATGACATATCCATGTTTATTTCACTCAACAGAATGACCATCATTTGCATCAATACATTTCTTCAGTCGTTTTGGAAAGTTGTCAATGGCTCTCTGAATCATCTCCTGAGGAATAGCGTCTTACTCTTTCATCAGAGAAGCCTTTAGCGCAGCAATCGACTTGTGGGGTTTGGAGCAAGCTTTCGACTGCAGATAAGGCCAGCAGAATTAGTCCATAACATTGCCATCAGGGAAGTTGAGCGGCTAGTCACCTTTGATAGCTGCATTGTCGCACCATACACCCCACAAATCACATTTTTTTAATGTTCCTAAACACCCCATATCGACTCGAAATCACCTCAGAAGCTCAAAAAAGACATTATTTTTGAGTTTTGGTCGATAAAAAATCGAGTTTTGAGTACTTGTACACATCCGATTCTCATGACTTTCAAGGGCAAAGAGTGCCTTTATCTGCGTGGAATGTGGAAATTTTCGCCTTCGCATACACTGACTTTCTGTGACGAACAAGTGCAGAAAATATTTTTTTTTCATAATTTTAGCGCATTTGTATTGTCTAGGAGTGCTTAAAAGACGGTTGTGAAAAAAGTATTGGGCGGGAGTGTAGACTGCGAGTGTACAAAAATTAGTTAAATCGAAACTCGATATACACACATCTCGTCAAATTTTGAGTCGTTAAAAAGCAATTAGAAATTGCCTGGACCCGAAAAATCCACTGTTTGAATGTTTACATCTTTTAATTTCTCCTGTATCCCTGAAGCCTTTGAGTCCACTACCAGGAGGAACTCCGATTTGTTGCACGTCTATCATATTCACTCTTCCTCGACGAATCGCAAAACTTCTGTGGATCCGAGGCATGTTTACTACAACTCGCTGAGAAATTGCGTCTAAAATACGCAGGTAACTGAGTTTTTTATAGCAACCAACAAGAGATTACGAATTGTAATCAATCAAAGAGTGGATCTTACGAGTTCGGCAAAATTTCAACAGCTTTTTTCCAACTCAATAAAATTCCCATCTGGCATTTTGTCAATTAATTTTTTTGTCAGATGTTGACAGTGATAACATTTTCGAGTTTTACATTTACTAATCTTTCTACAGCCGTAGATTGATAGAGTAGCGAAACTCGGTAAACTCGCAATTTCTCAAAGAAGATGAATGCTTGTGTTGTCGATAAACAAACAAAAACTTTGTTTAATTTGGACACGTGATTTCAAAATGCTGCTCCACAAAAGGACAAGAAAAAATTACTTTTTTGGCAAAAATTTATTTATCTAAGTGATGGCAATGGATTTAAACTACAAATTGGTGCTTAAAGAAGAAATTGTGCAATATTCTCCATTATTTTTGCAGAGCTGTTTAATCTGGCCAGCCAATTACTACTACTCAACAAGAAAGTGTGACATTGTGGTGCGTCACTCCTTCTTACGCTTCTACTACCTGTATTTCAAGGTCTTTCAAGGAGCTTCTCCAGCAAACATAACAACCTCTTAGACTCCACTTCTACCGGGCTTTCATCATCATCGGCTGGAATACTTTTTGTTGTTGTTCTTGATCACTCAATAAAAACACATTGCCGTGCCCGCCGTCTGTGATCTATATTACAGTCCTTCACAATCACAACTACATTTTCTTGGTGGGTTTAACATATATTATTGAAAACTGTAGCATGGTCTGATGCCTAATTTTCGAGAAATGAAATATGGGAAATATTGTAATAGAAAGACTGTTAGCACCTTTACTTTTCCTATCAAAATAAGTACGAACTATTTGCATGAAAAGATCCAATTTTAAGACTTTCCGAATCGTTTGTAGAAAAAATTTAATTCTTTTTCCAGAAAATTGGTGTAGCTGTTTTATTATCTTTAAACATTTCATATTATAAAGGTACCAAAACAAAGTTCTATTGACATTAAAAAACCGTCTTAAACTGGTCCTTCTCCCTGTTTTTAGGTTTCCAATTTATTTTGCATATGATGAAATAAATAGGTTTTGTTTCAGTTCCTTCTACTATCCTTTATTTGTTGTTCTCTTTGTGTGTTGTTGCATCGTTTTGAGTGAACAGCTCAGTGCGACGAACAGCCTTAATCGAGAGAGTCAGTCAAAATTGACCCTGCACAAGGCAACCCAGCCCAGCAAGGCGGTGCTGCGCCTGCATCTCAGCAACAAGCCAATCCTCAGGTAACTACAGCCCCTCAGCAAGCTCCACCTCAACAACAAATGGCTACTCTGGATCAACAGGCTGTTATCAACATCTTGGGTGTGTAGTTTACAAATTTATATTTAAGTTACCAGTAGCATACATTATATAACTCATACTCATTTACATCAAATATCCAACCAATTTTTTTCTATTTTTAGAAGCTTTAACGGTGCAAGAAGGAAGTGGAATGCCCTCGTTCGTGCCTCAAATGGGCAGTCTCCTTGGCCCTCCGCAACTAGGACCTGGTTCACAGTATCCACTTGGACCAGGAGGCATGCCAATGAGCAGTGGGCAATCACCATTTTCTCAGCCTCCTCTTCAGGTATTTTTTGTTTTGATTTTCCAATCTCCTCCAAGAAAAATAAGATTTATAAGTAAAGTCCAAAAAAGGTCTAAGATATGGGGACCCAAAACAAAATAAAGAAATTAAAGAAAAATAAGGACATCTGTAAGGTCTGGATTAACCCTTTTCTCCCCATTTCTACTCGGTCCACCAGAATTGACAAATTTTACAGATTTTTTAATAAAAATTGACTTTTTGCGTTGGTAAAGTTGGGGAAGTTTAGCTCAAAGCTAAAAATCAGAACAAAAGAGGTAAACAACCGTGTACACTATTAATCCAGACCCTATTATCTCAGACCACAACAAAATTTTCAAGCGCAGTCTGAATGCATAGTAATAGCATGCATACCAGAGTTCTTATGCACTAGGTCCCAAGTAGCAAAAACAGTTTGGCGGCGGTAAATTGTCACGATTCTATTATTCACTATGACTTTAACGATTTGCCTTCCAGTTTCAAGACAGCTCCTACTTCATGTCTCAGATGATGCAATCGACTGGACCCCAGATGCCCTTGATAGGATTTGGGACAAGAGGTGGTGGAGGCAATGGTTCATCTGGCATGTATGCTGGCTCAGACCGCTCAGGTGGGTAGTTCTAGAGAATTCATGATTAATTTTTGAAAAATAAGTTACTTTAAGGAAAATACAGTTTATTTTTGCTAAAATATGCACTTAATTTTAGGTGGAGCACCCACTTCAGCCAGTGGCGACCCATCTGGAGGGACTGGAAGCAGTGGAATGCCGTCCATGACTTCTAGTACTCAACTGCCACCAGGCGCTCCTCCGGGCACTATTATGCCTGCCAATATGCCTGGTCCACCTGCCCTACCCCAATTCCAGTGTCCTAAGCGCCCCAATCACGGTATTGAGGGCAGAGCTATTGTGCTACGTGCCAATCACTTCAAAGTTACCATCCCTGGTGGCACTATTCACTACTACAACATTGATATTCAACCGGATAAGTGTCCTCGAAAAGTCAATAGGTACTTTTTTCTATCTGTGGAAATAAAGAACGAAATGCCTAGGACTGGCAAACGACTAGTTGACCATTCGTCGTCAATTTTTCGGCTAATCGACTAGTCGCATCAAAAATTTTGACTGCTTGCCAGCCCTAAAAATGCACCAATACCGAGTATATTAGAGTCAAATATTTGTATGTATTTCAGAGAGATAGTCAACACTATGGTAGAGTCATTTGGCAAGATATTCAGCAATTGTCGGCCAGTTTATGATGGCAAAAAAAGTATGTACACAAGAGATGGATTGCCCATTGGAAGAGAACGTGTGGAGGTGGAAGTGGTTATGCCAGGTAAATTGCTTTTTGTAAAAATATTGGTTATTTTGCAAACTTTAGGGGATTCTTCTATGGACCGAAAATTTAAAGTTGCTATCAAATTGGTCAATATGGTGAGTTAAGTTTGTTGTTTGCGATTCAAGGGATTCAGTGGATACAGTGAATCTCTCTATGTTGGCCACCTTGGAGCCCGGTTAAGGTGATTCTTATAAGTATACTTGTGTCGGCGCCGGTAGACGTCCCGAAAATTTTTCTAGACTCTCGACGCCGGCGCCACTTCTGTAAAAGTTGTTGCTGGTGCGTGCTTAGCAAAAAATTAAAAAAACTGCGGACACTCGCCTCCAAAATTAAAATTTGGAGCGTTGGCCTTAATCTTTTATAATGTCGGCACCCGGTGATACGCCCGCCGCCGATTTATTTGTCCGTGCAGGTATGCTGATAGGCATGTCATTTTGTATTATTTGTGTTATAGAGGGACCTGCTTGAGGTGATAATTACAGGGAGGTTTCACTGTGTTCGTAATTTACCGTATAATCTATATTAATCCTCCCCCTCTCTCGTCACGACTGCCGGTGATCAACGATTTTTTACGGCTGAACCACCCGACAATTGAGTACTGACACCATACTCAAAAATGTCGCTGAGATTCAGGCTTATATTTTTGAGTATGGTGTCAGTACCCAATTGTCGAATGGTTGAGCCGTGAAAAATCGTTGACCACAGACCATCATGACGAGAGAGGGGAAGGGATTAATAGAGGTTATACGGTAGACTCTCACAATGTCTTGACTGAAAAATTTCTAGAAAATCTTGAATAACTTTTAGACTGTGATTATCGGTGTAATTAGTTTTTTATTTTTGCAGGTTTCTCTCTCAAAATTAGAAGATGCAATGCTCGGAAGAGTAAGTTTCAGAAATCTGGTTGATTTTCAAACAAATTTATTTTAAATTTTTAAGATTCGCCCAGTTCCCTCAGAATCAGTGCAAGCTATGGATGTCATCCTGCGTCATTTGCCGGTTAGTTTTTTTGAAATTACTTATAAAGATTTGTTTCAGAAATGCCTATAAATTAATTATATTTTAGAGTATGCGTTACACTCCCGTTGGTCGGTCATTCTTTTCGTCGCCAACTGCAGCTTTAGGAACTCATCATGCCGGGTAATGTAAATCTTATTTATCCTACATTTTCTAACTTTTGCCTTTCAGTCCTGCACCTGGATCTTATCACTCTGCTGACAGCAAGTTGGGAGGCGGTCGTGAAGTCTGGTTCGGGTTTCACCAAAGCGTTCGTCCAAGTCAGTGGAAGATGATGCTGAACATTGACGTCTCTGCTACCGCTTTCTACCGTAAAATGCCTGTGATTGACTTTATAGCAGAGGTGCTTGAATTGCCGGTGCAGGGTGATCTTTAAATTTCATTTGTTGGTCAAGAGTACTAATTCCAATTGTTTTTAGCGCTCAGTGATCGTCGCACACTGACTGATGCCCAACGGGTAAAATTCACCAAGGAGATTCGAGGCCTGAAAATGTGAGATATCTGTTATTTTAGTACATAATAAAATGGCTTGCTTTAGTGAAATTACGCATTGTGGGGCGATGCGTCGCAAATATCGCGTGTGCAATGTTACTCGTCGTCCTGCTCAGACTCAGACGTCAGTTTTTTTTCGCTTAGAATTTCGCTTATAATCCGCTTTTTGAAGCCTCGCTGGTGTCGACTTATCCCACTTCGACATAAATTATATATTTTTTACCTTTTAGATTTCCATTACAATTGGAAAGTGGGCAGACAATTGAGTGCACAGTGGCCAAATACTTCTTCGATAAATATCGTATACAGCTCAAATATCCACACTTGCCATGTCTTCAAGTGGGTCAGGAGCAGAAACACACGTTAATTGCTTTCTTACATCTTCTAATGAAACAGCTAAAGTGTCAACTATTAAAGGTATTTGCCACCTGAAGTTTGTGAAATTGTTTCTGGTCAGCGATGCATCAAAAAGTTGACTGACACTCAAACGTCCACTATGATTAAGGTTTGCCTTATGATGCCCAAAAAGTATGTAAGTAAAACTCTTTTTCTTATTGCAGGCCACTGCTCGCTCTGCGCCAGAGCGCGAAAAAGAAATCTCAGCACTTGTCCGAAGAGCCGAATTTACAAATGGTTGGTCTAGAACTTCGCTATGTTGTGTTAAGAGAAGTTGGCAAATGCTTGTTATTTCTAGATCCATTTGCTCATGAATTCGGCATCTCGATTACACCAACGATGACTGAAGTGAAAGGCCGTGTACTTAGTGCTCCTAAACTGCAATATGGTGGACGCACCAAGGCAACTGCTATGCCCAATCAAGGTACACCAGTTTAGTTTTTATCCAATTTATACATATTTATTATTGTTAAGGTGTGTGGGACATGCGTGGAAAGCAATTTCACACCGGCATTGAGGTTAAAATTTGGGCCATCGCCTGCTTCGCACAGCAGCAACACGTCAAAGAGAATGACTTAAGGTGTGCTACCTTGCTCATCACTTAGAGAATAAGAAGTAAATATTTTTTTTAGAAACTTTACTACGCAACTTCAGCGAATCTCGTCTGATGCGGGCATGCCAATTCTTGGTCAACCATGTTTTTGCAAATATGCTGTTGGAGTGGATCAAGTGGAACCAATGTTTAAGTATTTGAAGCAAAACTTCCAGGGACTGCAACTAGTATGCGTGGTGCTACCGGGCAAGACTCCGGTCTATGGTCGGTTTTATTTTATTTGCTCATTGACTGTATTCTGGAAATTTATTTCTCATCTGTGCTTATTTCAGCTGAGGTGAAACGTGTAGGTGACACTGTACTCGGAATCGCCACTCAATGTGTTCAAGCCAAAAATGTGATTAAAACAACTCCACAAACCTTGTCCAATCTCTGTCTGAAAATGAATGTCAAGCTGGGTGGTGTCAACTCTATCCTACTGCCAACTGTACGACCTCGAATATTCAATGAGCCAGTCATCTTCCTAGGAGCTGATATCACTCATCCACCAGCTGGTGACTCTAGGAAGCCTTCAATTGCCGCTGTTGTGGGTAGTATGGATGCCCATCCGAGTAGATATGCTGCCACTGTGAGGGTCCAGCAGCATAGACATGTAGATCCTTTGTTTTTTTGCCAGATTTTAGCTTTGTTTTCAAAAAAATGTTTGTGTGCAGGAAATCATCAGTGATTTAACTTACATGGTTCGCGAGCTCTTAATCCAGTTCTATCGCAACACGAGGTTCAAGCCCACTCGCATTGTAATTTATCGTGATGGAGTGAGTGAAGGCCAATTTTTAAATGTGAATATTTTCTCAGATTTATTTTTTGGTTATTTTTAAATCTTTCTTCCTTATAATTTAAACTTTTAAGGTGCTTCAAAGCGAACTTCGATCTATGCGTGAGGCTTGCATGATGTTGGAAAAGGGATACCAACCAGGAATCACATTTATTGCCGTCCAAAAGCGTCACCACACTCGTCTTTTTGCTGTGGACAAGAAAGACCAGGTTGGAAAGGCATACAATATACCTCCCGGCACTACTGTTGATGTGGGCATAACTCATCCAACTGAGTTCGACTTTTATTTGTGCTCCCATGCTGGTATTCAAGTACTAATTTTCATTAATTTTCAGTCGGCACATATTGAAGCATAATTTATTTGCAGGGCACTTCCCGACCTTCGCACTATCACGTTCTCTGGGATGACAACAACTTGAGTGCAGATGAGCTGCAGCAGTTGACTTACCAAATGTGCCATACGTGAGTTTTCTTCTTTATTAGTAAATTGTGTGTGTGTCTGCCTTGGAAGGAAATCCATATTTCAAGACTTAACTTGTATTTTTTTTTGTACATGTAGTCATTTTGTGAACGTACGTAATGTACAATCTAAAAATTATTGCAGTCGACTAGCTTTCCGGTTTCCTGTGGTTGTTCATAACGTAAAATGAAAAGTTCTAATTGTGTATCAGTCGCCTAAACTTTCCGCTGGCTCTATTTTGACGAATGGTCCGCCAGGTTACTCTAAACTTACAAAAAGGATTTTTAATATTTTAGTCGTTTGGGAAAATATAAATCAAAAAAGACGAAAAACATAATTGTATTCATGCAACGCTATTGCTTGTTCAGGTATGTTCGATGTACTCGATCAGTTTCCATACCAGCGCCAGCATACTATGCCCATCTGGTAGCCTTCAGAGCTCGGTACCACCTAGTGGATCGAGAACATGACAGGTAAAAAACATTTGGGATGTTAAAAGCATTAGCTAATTCCCATATTTCAGTGGGGAAGGCAGTCAACCCTCTGGCACTAGTGAGGATACCACTCTCAGTAATATGGCTCGAGCTGTGCAAGTGCATCCAGATGCCAACAGTGTGATGTACTTTGCCTAAGCACCTCCTTCAGCAAACAATTCAGAGCTTTCAAGTCAACAATTACCAAGGTGATTGCCTGTGCATCCTACAAAAAGCCAAGCAACAGCACTTTTCTACTGAGTAATAATGATTAACAAAAAATCCTAAATTTTTCGGTCCTAATTTTTCTTCTCCTTAAAATCTGCCATTTCTTATTTCTGTGAGGTGTCTATTGAGTGAGGTTCATAACAAGTTAAATTCTTCTCTTTTTCAATATGTATATGTTGATGTGAATTTGGCGATTTTTCGCTAATCCACAATTGAATGTTGTTTTGGCTGCTCCGCAGCCGAATGGAAACGGAGTACCGTAAAACCTCTAATAATGCCCTCCCCTCTCTCGTCACGACGGTCGGTGGTCAACCATTTTTTACGGCTCAACCACCCGACAATTGGATACTGACACCATACTTTAAAATTTAGATGAGATTTAGGGCTATATTTTTGAGTATGATGTCAGCACCAATCGTCGGGTGGTTGAGCTGTAAAAAATCGTTGACCACCGACCGTCGTGACGAGAGAGGGGAGGGCATTATTAGAGGTTTTACGGTAGATTCTTGGGTACAAAGGATGTTTTTAAGCCTAATTTCTCTCGCTCAATCCAAAAAGATAAAGAGGATTTGAAAAAAATTAAGAAAAACTAGTTTTTTTTTGAAGCTTTCCTCTCAATACAAGTAAATTTTTGAATGAGCAGAAAATGTTCAAAAAGCACATAAACGCACATATGCCCTTTTTAAATGGAGGACCATCATTATTATTGGGCTGTGTAATGGTTAATGTCGCAAAATTAAATTTTACAAAATTTATTCGAATCTAATGAAGCGATAAAATTTTTTGAAAAAATGATTAGTTAGAAATATAGTTGCCTCCTGCTTCAACGATTGCCTCCCATTTCTCAGTTAACATGTCAAGTTCACGGGTAAAAAAGTGACGGGTCTTAGAGGTGATCCAACTTCTGACTGAATTAACAAGCTCATCGAAGTCCTCGGACAACTCATATTGCATCCAGTTAGAGACTAAGCGATTGATATGACAATATGTTGCAATAGCATTTGGAGAGTAAGGAGGATGCGGGAGCAATGTCCAGTCTTTTTCGCCTATTTGATCGATAACTCTTCCCTTAATATGGGACCTGGCATTGTCACAGTAAAAGATGATTTGATTCTTCTTTCTGGGTCGCTTTGATTAAATGGCTTTACCAAGGCGGTCTTAGTGGGGCCAAATAGACGTCACTGTTTAGGGCCTTCTGTTTCTTCCCATTCCTGTCTGCAAGGGTCCATTGGTGCTCTTCATCAGTATCGCCTTAACAACAGCAATAATATCGTAAATCCCTTCCACACCCTTTTGTAATGACTTTCGATGAATTGTGCCAATTCTATCCCACCATACACACAAGAGGGCTTTTTTAAGGTGGTGATCCTAAGGAGTACCTGGAGGAGTGTCCCCTTTGTTGACCCAGCAATGTTAAGTCATAAGTCTCTGTGAGATCACGATAAGACTGTGCTACAGACCATTCCTTAGCGAAATAATTGAACATAATATAGTGAAGCTTAACATTATCCGGAGTACGTACACTGGATAGAGAGAAATGATGAAATAAAAGAATTCATAACGCAGTCCCAAAATAAATAATTTTTTGGCGCGCTTTTACATGCGACATTAATAGTTATACAGCCCAACATTATGCAGATCCACTAGTTTTTATCTCTTTTCTACCACTTTATGCTTACTAATTTTTTATGCTCTCATTTTAACCGTTATGCGTGCACAAATCACCTCTTTTTGTTGATGTTTTACCCTCTACAAAAGCATCTTTAAGCGGGAAAAGAGGTCTGACAAAAAAGGCAGAAGCAATCCATGGGGCCAATCTATTGGTCAAATTGCTATCGGCCTATTAAATGATCGGACTTTTTGCTCTTGCTTTGGATTTAGCTTTTGCCTGTTTCCAAAAAAAGTTTTTTTTTGAAATAGAGAAAACGAAAAGAATTAATAGTGGAAGAATTGTAACATAAAATCCACAAAATCAACACAATTTAACACAAATTATATTGCCAACCCTTTCAGCAGCCAATAAACTGATTTAAAAAAAATACTGTATTTAAAATTCCACTATTTTACAGATACACTACCTAAAGGAAACCTTGCCCGCCAATTTGTAAAATTTCTCCTTGCTTATCGATTCAATTATTGTTGACTTTGGGTTTTCAGAAGCTCAGTTTTTGTGTGCTGTAGGTGTGCAAAATCTGCAGTGCAGACATTTACTGGATATTTGGACGCTTTTTGCTAATTCAAAATTTCAGTGTTCTGTTTCAATTAAGCTGCTGAATAGACTGTAAAAATTTGTTGAATTTTTTTAACGCAACATTTGAAAAATTCCAAAGCTCAAAAAAATATAAATTTTAAGATGTTCCTTTCAAGACAAATCAATTTTTGAATTGGCGAGGATATCAAATAATTACCGTATTTACTCTATTAAGCGGGCATGCCCGCTTATTTTTCGACCCTTTGCTAGGGGGTTTTTTTTTTTTTTATTTTTTCCTCCGCCTCCACCTCCGTCCTCCGGGGCGGAGGCGGAGGGAAGGAAAAAATCCTTCCCTCCGGAGGATTCCTCCGGAGGCCAACACAGGCCTGGAGGGTGCCCGCTTAATAGAGTAAATACGGTAAGTAGATGTCTCTATGCTTTTTACACTATTGAAATTGTTGGATAATTCAAAATTTTAAAATCAAAGGTAGTTTTTATACACTATTTGTTGTTATTTCTACACAATAAATTGCTTTTATTTAAGCTTTTTGTTGTCATATCGTAATTATGTTAGTGGTTTTTAGGGGGTTTCAGGAACAAGCTTTTTCTTTCTCAATTATTTTTACCTGATCCTCCTCTTATTATTTGTCGCTCATAAACCGCCGCAACACACAAAGTTTAGTGCTTTTTTTTGGCTCGCTCTTCTCTTTCACAATTTCGAGTTAAATAGATATTGCTGCTGCTGATACTGTTGGTTATTATTACTACTGTACTCGCTGCGTATAGTTGTGAGTTTATGTGTGTCTTTTCCCATACAATTTTTGCATTACCTACTCCACCTTTCATAACCTGAACCGCATTCTTTTACTTCAATTCGTTGACAATAAAGTTAGCATTTTTGTTGATATAGGATACAAGCACACTAAATGCAATAAAGAATATCAAGTATTGGGTTTGGAAATAATTTTTTGTCGGTTTTTTTTTTCTTTATTGAATATTTAAGAATTCATAAAAATAGCAACAATTTAATCAATTATGTATTCTCCATTATTGCTTATAACCTGCACCCACCTTTCAACCAGTTGGTCAATGCCTCTTCGCCAGAAATCATTGGCTCTAGAGTCTAAACTCGAAGAACTCGTTGAGCCGGTTTTCAAGATCTTCCTCCTCGTCGAAGGTTACGCCCATGTGGTTGACCAAGGAGCGGAAAAGGCTGTAGTCTGTTGGAGCAAGGTCGGGGGAGTACGGTGGGCATTGAAAAACCTCCCAATTGAGCTCCTTGATGGTGTCTTTGACGAGTTTTGCAAAATGGAGTTGCCGTGGAGCAGGATGATTTGGCCTCTTCTGCCGAGTCTCTTCTGCTGAAGAGTCTCGTTTACTCAGAGCAACTGGGAAGCGTATAGGTTCTTCTTGACCAACTCGTTGTTCTCAAGCATCTCTCAGTCTCACCAGACACAACTCATTCTCTTTTCTGGGTGGAGATCCTGTTTAATCCACAACTTTGGCGTGTCTCCAGGTGCCACCCACTCTTTCCTTTGCTTCATATTGACGTAGAAACACCACTTCTCGTCTCCAGTGACAATTCTGTACAAGAATCGGTCCTTATGGCTGCGGGTGGCACAATGGCGAGCAAGATTTTGAGTGGCTTTTCCTTTTGTTTCTCATTCAATTTGTGTGGCACCCAAGCTTCCAAATTTTAAATGAATCCCATGGATTTGAGGTGGTTGCAGATGGTCTGATGAGTAGAGCCCATCTTCTCGGCCAATTCCTTTTGGGTTTGACGATCATCCTCCTCCAACAAGGCCCGAAGTTGGTCCTCGTCAAAGTTGGATGGCCTACCGGTGTGGGGGTGTCTTGAAGGTCAAAATTGCCATTTTCGAATTTACCATAACAGTACCGAGCTGTCGTTTCTGGCATAGATCCCTCTCCATACATGCTGCAAATATCCTGAGCCGCTACTGCAGCTTTTTGACCCTTATTAAAGCCGTCGAAAAGCAATTTTCAAAAGTGCTGTTTTTGGTCAACGGGTCTGGCCATTTCGAAATCCAAAAAAATCGGGTAAAATTAGTCAAAATAAATGACGATGACAATGTGATAGATGAGCTCGAGCGCTTTCAATTGTTAGATTATGCTTTGCAATGTGCTCAGGAAAGAGTGCTGAGACAAGCAATCAAATAAAACGACAAAAAATTAGTTGTCAACCCAATACTTTCAACTCTTAACATGGTCCATAGTGTTGCAGTGGTGCCACTAACGATACAATGAGACTTTGGTTTGTAGTCAAGGAATTTAAGTGAAATACACCCTCAGTATAACGCGCCTCAATATAGTGCGACCTATAGTAAATTAAAATAAATATGACTTCTTGGCAAAGCTTAGTGCGGCGAGGCCCATATGGTCAAGAATTGGTCCAGAAATGCTGAAGACTAGGGTTGTCGGATATCCAAAAATATCGGATTCGGATATCCGATCCGTATCCGATATCCGAATATTGGATAAATTTTTAAAATTTTCTTTTTAACTTGCGGTTTCTATATTCGGCTTGTTTTGTTAGACTTTTTGAAATGAGTCATCTCAAAGTTGTCTGTATAGTAGGGTTGGCCTCCCGCGTCCCTGCCCCCGCAGATCCCTCCCTCCCGTGGCCAAAAAGTGCCCAAAATCCCTCCCGTCATCCCTCCCGCCTTAAATTTTGCCTAAAATCCCTCCCGTCC
>BBSZ01002486.1:0-25932 GCA_000981365.1 Subanguina moxae | reverse complement strand
CAGCAAGCAAAAAACGTTACCTATTCCATGCGGTCTGTGACAACGCACCCCCAACGATTAACCACGAGCGGAGTTCAATCGCCAGGCGTCAGTTGCACTCACCCGATTTCAGGTTAGGGCCCAAGTTTTTCTATTTTTATATAAAAGTAGTAATAGCTCACTTTTAAAACCTTTAAAAATAATTCATTTTCCAGGAATCACGCCTTGAAAAGTGATACCTTCTTCTCTTTTCTTTACCAAAAAGCATGCCAAAAGGCAGGGCTGGCGAGTGGATTGAAATCCCGCTTTATGACTCTATTTGTTCTCTTACCTAGCACAAAAAGAGGAGGAAGAAGCCAAAAAGCAGCTGAAAACATCAATTTAAGCAAAAGACAACAAAAGACTAGCAGCCGCAAGTGCAAAACCCCTGCTTCCTGTCCTGCTGCTGCTGCTCTGCTGAGAGCTGGTTGAGGGTTTTGGGCAAATGCGCGATGCAAACAAATGCTAGTTTTTTACTGTTGGTTTCACATTTTTCAAGTTCAAAGTCACTTACTAACTGGCTAAGAGTTGATCTACCTGCTTTCTTGCTATAAATCATCTGTCTATTCTTTTGCTTCATTTTGAATTCATAGCAAGTTTTTAGAAATAGAAACCATCGTAAGGGCCAGTCCCGGGCTATTGATCTCGCTCGGTTGCAATTTTCGCGCCCGACTATTTACAAAAGTGCGACAAAGTTCTTGTTTAAGTTCTTAACTTTCTATGACGAAAAAACTTGGTGGATTTTATAATTTAGGATAATTGGATTTTCTCGGTGTTATGTTTATGTCGTTTGGCTGCATTCAGCTGGCCTTGCTTTAGATGAGCTGTGCACCATCACAAACGCTTGCCTAGGCTTATTGATCCATCTTTTGTTGAACAATATTTTGGATGGAGTGGGTCGACATATTTTTATTTGCACTTTTTACAATAATTTTAAGAGCTTTATCGTTTTGTATTGGGTAACTGGAACTTTTTGTTTGTCACAGCTAGTGTGATGGCCAATTCTAAAATTTTTCTGTAGGAGGCTTGAAGGGTTAAAAATGCGCGCATAGACTTCCCCGGCCGGGCCGGCCCGCCTCCAGCAGCAAATTTAAGTCATATATCTGTATGAGTCTATTTAAAACAAATAATACAAATTTAGTTAGCAAAATTTTCTCTTTCTCAAGTAACTAATCATTTTAATTTAGCAACCATACTTTACTAAAAATGCAATAACAATATAATGCAATAATAAAACTAGAGGATTGCATAACGTGTCTTGCAAAAAAAAAACAATACCTCTCGAATTGCTTTTACTGGATATTGTGAGTCACCAGTGAGTCAAGATGGTGGCGTCGACATTGACACAGCTATTTTTATTAATTATCTATTCCCTTGCTGCCTACATTAATCCAGCAGAAACAGCTATTTGTCCACTTTCTAAACACATTGTCTGCAACACTAATATTGCCACCAGAAAGTGTCTGTGTGCTATGTCTTTAGACAATGTTTGCCTCCTTTATTTTATTTTGCCTTCCTTCATATTTTTAACAAAGAGTTTTTAGTCACCTCCTCCAGAACAATCTTGTAGCCTTCTTTTGGATAGGAATGTGATCAGTTCTAAAGATTTTGAAGCCATTTCTATTACATTCAAATTGGGTAGGCTATGAAATTTAGAAATTGTCTATAGCAAGCTGTCGCCTTTTTAGATAACTTAAGTGATACACAGTTTGATTTTCCTGAGCAGAGATTCCGACAAGAACTAGCCAATCATATCAATACGGATGAAGTAAGTTATTAAGAGAGACCTTATGCAATTCTGAATCAACTTTTTACACTTGAAATTTTAAATTTTTTTCTGTTTGACTCAAGTTGCAGAGCGCAATGTGGGCAGTAGACTTTAGTGCAATGTATATATCTTCTTGCAATGAACAGAGTTTTCAAAACATTTTTATTTTAACAAATTTCAATGTATTTGAAATGGTGTTTGGTTTCATAGCAACGCCTATTGATGGCCTTAGTCTCATTTACACCGGCATCCGTGCTTGTGGACATAATTGGCCTCCATCTTCTTGTGTGTCCTCGAGACCTTTATAAGATCGTAAAGCCATAAACTGTAACAGTAAATGGTTTTTTTACAAAAAATTTGGTTATAACGGTCTCCAAAAGTGAACAACTGATTTTTGAAATTCCAATCAAGTCAGTAGTAAATATGTTTTGACTGCTATTGATGATCTTATAAAATTTATTTGCAGAAAAGCATAGTGTTTCTTCGGTTGCGTTGCTCTAATGAAGACGGAGATGGATCGGAAATAACAGCTCAACTTTTGGTGCTCAAACGTGGTAGGAACCCTTTTGGTATGTCGTTTCTGTTCGCTAAACGCTATAGCATCATAAAATAGCTTTTTCAGTGCCTTTTAAAAAAGCTGATCTTTTTGAAACAAGAGTGGCTGTTGCTAGAATCAGATTACCCACTAGAATTGCTGGACTCGAAGTCACTGGAGTGGAAAAGGTAGATAACCCCTTTCTAAAAACTATGTGTAACGGTGCATGTTTAAACTGCAATTTAGGTGAGCGAGCTGTACGCAGTGGAAAGCTATACGGACAATACCAGTTTAATCATTCAAGCCTGCCTAGCAACTGTATTCATCTTTGCGACATGCTTGTGTGGCTGTTGGATTGCTTGTAAAAACAAGGCTACTGCTTCTTACAACGATGAACTGCAAAAGGCGTGATGGCGGTGAATTCAAGAGCAATATTAACATTGGGATGGTGCATAATTGTCGTCACATTTTAATGTATATGTGCATGTTGTGTAAACTTGTTACATACCATTGGATAGCTCTTGATCTTTTCTTTCTAACTGCGTATAGGGATTGTACGTGCACTGTCCAAATTTTTGAGCAGAAGTAGTTGAGTTTAGATAAACATAGTCAAAGCACAGATGTTTTTAAACTGCGTAATTTGGTCAGAAACGGTTTAATTGACTTTTTAGCTATGTTTAAACAAGCCAAATACCTTATAGTTAAAAAAAATAGCATGTGTGCCTTGACCAAGCTTGTATCGACTTGAGCACCTTTCCGCTTATTTTTAACGTTGCACCTACAAATCGAATACATAGTTTTAATGAGAAGAACAAGAGTTATTGAATGACAAATGAAAAGTTTACAAAACTCATTAAAGAAAGGATGCATATATTCACCATGTGACAATAATTATGCACCACTCCAAGAAATACTCTTATTTGGCTCAACATTTTTTTTTCTCATTAACTGGTATTCAATCCTCAGTGAATTCACTTCTACAAGCAAATTTTATCCGCAGAGTAATAATAAAGCAATTTGGCTAAATATTGTTTAAAATTGATGTTTTTTCTTGTAATAAAATGGGTTTGAAAGTTAGTGACAATTCTTGGAAGATAAAGTTAAACTATTGGCTTACCATAGTTCTAATTTTTATTATTATAAAAATTTGGGCGCTACTCGGTTATATACCTTTGTGTGCGCATCTCATAAAAAAAGCGTCAATTTCTGGCCTAAAATATCAACTACAGAACTGTCATCCAAATTTCTTCAGCCAAAACTGAACATTGCAAAAAAGAGAAGGGAGAAGAAAAAAGGGAGGCAGTTGTGGGTGCAAGAGACATTTTTAAGCCAGGAATTCAGGATCGCTTTTCTGACTATTTTTACACTTCTAGCTTTGTAATTTTGAAGCTCTATTTTTTTCAAAAAGCTTGCTGCGGCCCTCATGCAAGGTCACGCTATGAAGGTAGTCGATGGTATTTATGGACAGATTCGGTTGGCACCTCATCAAAGTAGAGGTGCACACGGCTATACTATGCTCGTAAATGAAAATGCAAAAATTGCGTTGTTATAATAGGACATGCCTGTTTAAATTCAAGCTTTTGACATAATTTATTTAATCACGATCTTTATATAGCATTCATTTATAGTTATAGTTAAAAATGTGGGTAGATTACACGCAAAGATGAGCTCTATTGACTGAAATGTCCAGAAAATATTTTTAAAGAATTTTTTATCAGAGAAAAGAACAGGATTTACAAAATCCAAGAGCAGAATCGAGAGGTTGGAAAAAGAAGAAAATAGTTTGAAGAATAGTGAAGATTATAGACATAGATAGTATAGATTATGCATTTTTCTGCTATATACACACAACATAGTGAATTGCTTAGTAGATATTAGGGCTGCTCAACTAGTGGTAGATAAAGAGATCTTTTCTGTATTCAACTCACACTACAACCTACTAAGGGGGCGCGACAGAAAAGCAGCCCTTGGCAAATGGCGTGAGAATGGCGAGGAAAAAAAGTTGCACAGATAAACAAATAATTTAGTGAGTGAGCAGTACGGGAATAGTGATTGGGGCAAAAACATACAAGAAATATAGAAAAAGCATCAGTGAATTCATCTAAAGAATATGTGCACTCTTTATACCCTATTTTTTTCTAATTACAGCCCGTTTATTCAAAATTGTGTTCTTGACGTAATTTTTGGACCCTCTTTCGCAGCCAGTTTTCAGGCAACGTAGTTAAGGCAACAAACTATAATTTGAGTGGCAATTTATTTGAGAATTGTCTGCAATGCCATACCAAGGAGGCAGTAATTAGAGAAAACAGGACATACCGTATTTCCTATAATAAGACCCCCCTAATTCAAAATCGTGTTTTTGGCATTGTGTTTTTTACCTACTTTTTTCCAACAACTCTCAGGCGAGTCACCACGCAAATTGTAGCTGAAACAATAAGCTACAATTTAAGTGGTAACTTGCCTGAGAGTCGTCCAAAAAAAGTAGATCAAAAACACAATGCCAAAAACACGATTTTGAATTAGAGGAAATACGGTAGGACAGTTGATCATGTTTTTTTCTGAAATTTTTGCCATTTATTGGAGAAGAAGTTCTATTCTGCTGCACCTTGATGAACAAATTGTCCTCAGGAATATGAATGTGAAAATAGAATTTTAAAAAGTTGCGAGCCAGCTGAGATATGACTGCAAGTAAGGTAAAATATCCGTATAACTCAACGTACTCATATGTGTTTATTTATAAGAAATGTGTTTGTTTTTTCTTAATCTGTCTTATTTTCGGTCTAACACAAAAAACACTGAAGAATCAATGAAACTTTTTGCTGAAAATCAGAAAGAAATTTTACGTGCCGTGTGTTTTTCGTAATATGTCTTTTGTAATTCCTTTTGTAGTTATCGGATTTGGATTTCTGAGGACATTTTGCCTGTTGAAGTGCTTCAGGAAAGAAAAATTGTTATAAAAATGGGTGTTGTATATAAAAATAGCAAAACTTTCATGCAACAACTGTCGAGTTATCTAGAAAATATGGTAATTTAGTGAGAAAGTAAAAATGCTGGTTTTTTTAGTTTGGAAAATACACAATTATTTTGGACAATCTTTTATTTTAGAGTTTTTTTTAGATACTACAGCTGTTGGAGAAGGCACTTGGGAAGTTTGGGCAGATATAAGCACATAAACACAGGTTGTTGACTTGATCGACTGATAGTGGTGAATTTGGAAAGCATGCTTTATTAAGAGAAGTCTTTTGCACCCTGAGTGCTGAAATAAGGGCTTTTTAGTTGTGCTAAAGCACATCTACCCAGATTTGTTTATCCTTTAAAACTTTTTTCAGACTTATAAATCATGAAAATGTCCCATGTAGATACAAAATTGAGACTCTACGAGGCCAAGATTTGTACCAATTACAACGGTTATTTATTGGATCCAAATCATGGCCGAACTAAGATTTTTATCAACTGACCTATAAAAAAGTTCAATTCTCCGTATACTAGCTGTTTTTATTCTCATCATCAGGGTTACCTAAAAATTGGCGTAGGATTAGTAGCCGAAGTAGCATCACAAACTCGCACCTATACTTCTCCACGGTTTTTCATTGTCCAGATCTTCGGCGAGGCCGGATTTGTCTGAAGAGTTCTTGGTTTTATTTGTCTCTTTAGAAGAACCGCTTTTGCCTTTGAGTGTGTTTGTAATCCATTTGACGATTCCTTTTCCAGAGGAATTACTGGATGTTGTTGGTGGGGAGTTGCCACTCCTGTTGTCAAGTCCTGGAGCGCTGGTTGTACTCAAGCTGCTAGATGGTCGGATCTTAAGCTCCTGCAAGTCAGGTGTCGACTTATTAGAGGATGGTGTGGTGGCTGCAGAAGAGCACGGGTTCTCTGTAAAACGTATTTGATTTGGAAATTTGTTCGTCGCTCTTATTATTAAATTAGAGAAAATAGCCTCACAAGTTTCGTAATGATTAGAAAGGGTTTCTTTTGAAAAAATACAATATTCGTAAAGGTGAACCTTTGTTGTCAGTTATTGAGTGGTCTTCTTGAGTATTGTTACTAGACTCCCTCTTCTTTTTGGTCAATGGTTTGGCCGAAGAAGAAGAAGACAGAGGAACACCCTAAACAAAAAAATTGTTTATATATTGTGTCTGATCAAAAAAAGACTTCAACAATCGGATCCAATGGTTTACGCATGCTGGATGAACTACTAAGTTTGGGTGGACTTTTGGCTAATGAAGGGGCTACTGCCAGAGAGGCTGATGTGGGCAGGCTGAAATCAAAGGTAAAAGAACACTTTATGTCAGTTTTTTTCATTGTATTTTTATAAAAGAACATTTCTACAGGATTTTTTAAAAATACTTATGGTTTATTCGAGATTATTTTCAAATCTTTTTCATTTTGGGGGATTGAGTTGGGGGAAATTGTCGATTGATTTAGGTAAGCTAGCACAATAGCCAAAAAAAAGCAACAATAACAAGAGACCCTCGCGAACTGTCTCATCAGAAAACTGTAGTCTAAAATATGAAATTGGCGAAAATTTTAAATTTTATCGAGAAAAACCATAGGGGAGAGCAAGCTTTCTCAAGTTTCAACTTTCTCAAGTCTCATTATTCCAAATTTTCTTACTGGTAGGAAAAACCTTTAAAATATCATTAAATAAGTCGACTACGAAGAACATTTAAGCTATAGTTTTTTTTTTCGCGAGTGATGGGACAGTTCATGAGTGTCCCTTGTAAGTACAGCCAGGAGTCTGCACGATGCGTTTGGCCGTGAATCTGCTACATTACAGCAGTCTGTTGCACCTGCAGATTTATACTAACTGGTGAGTCAAAAGTCTTTTGCGGACTTTTGAGCTCATTTTTGAAAATACAAATATTGTGCATTTACCTGCCAAAACTCTGAGCATTTCTTTGGTTTTTCGGCTTCTTCTGCGAGCGGGCAGCAATGGCTGCACTGGAAGCAGCAGTTGCAGAAACTCCGTTGGCCAAAGAGTGGTGCAGATTGTCCTCTAGACTCTGAGCCCTTGAGCGCACATTCTTGATGCGCTGAGGCAGGGGCTGGCGACTGCCTGGGAAAAGCTGCATGTCTTTAGTCACTACAGGAACAAACATGATACGTGCTCTCAATCTGCAAAACGCCATTAACTAGTCAAAGAAAAAAAAACCACGAAATATACAATGAAATGTACAAATGCAAGTAAGCGCCAATTTATTGGTGACTAAAGCTTCCGATGGGCGAGAAGCCATAGAAATTGAGAGATAAGAAAACTAAAATTGGTGCAATTCTTATCAGGTGAGAAGGCGAAAAAAGAGGTGGTTCGCAAATTCTGTGAGTGTTCACAACAAAGACAAAATTGCAAAATTGTTTTCTAATACAAATGTTAAAAACATTTTTTTCAGAAACACCATTACATCTCTTCATCATAAAAAAGATCACACATACCGTATTCTCACTCATAGAACCACACCCCTCTAATTCAAAATCGTGTTTTTGGCATTGTGTTTTTGGCCTACTTTTTGGAGACAACTCCCAAGCAAGTTACCACTCAAATTGTAGCTTATTGTTTTAGCTATAAATTAAGTGGTAACTTGCCTAAGACTTGTTTGCAAAAAGTAGGCCAAAAACACAATGCCAAAAACACCATTTTGAATTAGGGGTTGTGGTTTTATTAGAGAGAATACGGTAAAAACCAAAAACATTATCGGTATTTTGGAAACAAATTTTTTTCATCTCACTCAACCTCAATTGGAAGACAGATTAGTTTGTAACGGTCAATGTGCAATCAAAAAAAAAAGGACAGGATATTATAGCAGCTTCGCATTTAGATAACTTTTTGAAAGAATACCACAATTCCGATGTTAGATTATAGATATTGTGGCTCTATATGTGTTCAACCCCCTGCCAAAAATACTTGCTTTGGTACTTGGTATTTTGAGACCCCACTCTGGCATACAACTAAGCTTAAGGCTTAACTGACCCCTTAGGCTCAAGGTAGGCCAACTTAGGTTAGCGGTGAACCGGCGCTTAACCTCTTTTACCTTGGCTTAGTGGTTTATGGCTGATCTACGCTGGGGCCAATTTTACTAAGTGCAAAATTTGCACTTTGCATGCAAAGTTGCAAATTTCCAGTTTTAGTAACTGCAAAGTGAAAAGTGCAAATGTAAAGTGGTTTTCAGTTTTACTAAGAATTAGGAAATTTGTATGCAAAGTGCAAACTTTGCACTTTTTTCTGCTTCTAGTCCAACCCTTGTGCACTTTGCATTCTGCAACTTTGATTTCCTATGATTATTTGCTGATGCCCATTCACTTCTTGTGGTCTCCATACTTGGTATTTGGCTAAATTTTTTGAGCTTACCATGCCTAGATGTTTGTTTATTCTTGCTCGTTTCCCCTGTTTGGATTTGTTTTTTAAAGGAACTTCTACAAGTTCAGATATTTGTCCATGCACCAACCAAACCAAGTGGATGTTCACTTGGTGCAATTTTTTTCTTATTTTTAGGCTCCGAAAACATTTTTCCTGTACTAATTAGAGCATTCTAAACAAGGTTTGGCTCTATTGCAGAATCGGGCCCATTTTTTGCCTTGGTTGCATCCGGAGTCACTTTCGAGTGATTTATGTCTCAGATATGTGTGTGTGTGCATCTCAATCCCAAGCCTCCAAGCCCCCTATACCCCAGGAGGGGGCGTAGGAGGCTTGAAGGGACTTACCTGCGAGATTAATCGGAGCAAGACTCTTGGTAAAAAAAAACAAAAGGGGCACCAAGGTATAAAATGGGCCCGATTCTACAATAGGGCCGAAGGTTTGACAGGGGTGAATTACCATTTTAAAGGTGTTTTTCCGCTTATTTTTATCTTTTTCGCACTATCGCTTAAATGATAGTTCGGGATCTCTAAACCTTCTTCAAAATACTGTAATCAACACAGAAAAAAATGGTTTCGGAGGTTGAAAGCATGAAAAAAAATTACACCAAGTATACATCTACTTGGTTTGGTTGGTAATAGACAAGCACCTAAACTTGCGAAAGTTCAAGAAGTTCAAGTTCCTTTCAATACGAACCCAAACAGAGGAAATGAGCATGAATAAGCAGGCATCTAAGAATGTTAAGCTCAAAAAAAAATAGCCTAATACCATGCAAAAAAAGACCACAAGAAGTGGATGAGCATTAGAAATGCTTGAGAGTGGCTATAACTTATAACTTTATGACATTATGTAAAAAACAACAGGGAGGACCAAGGCAATTTTTCATCGGGAGTCGGTCTAACACATATAGAGCCGATATTGCTAATCTAAAATTTAAAATTGAATTAGTTGGGTCTTGAGCGAGAGAGAAGCGAGATAACAAGAGAGGGCATTGATAAATGACTGCGTGTTTGCTTTATTAGAGACAAGCTTGAATACAATAATACAATTTAGCTAGATATAATAGCGAAAATAATAGTCTGCTCAAATTATTAGACGACGATTTGGAGCATTAAGAGGATGGCTCTATTTTTACGAGTCTATTAATGCTAAATTTACTTTACATATGATCATCAGACAAAGTTGTGAAATTACTGACTCTGTGAAATTACTGACCTACTCCATCAAATTTTTAAAACTTGATTATTTTAGCAGATTTCTCAATAAAGTTTCCTAATTTTGTTTGAGTATGTAGCTCTAGATCTCCTCTTTCCAATGAAGCATCAATTAACTCGATGTGGTTGGAAAATTTGGGAGATTTAGGTCTCTGAACGGAAATCCTCTTTACAAAAGAAATTCCTTTCAAAACACTATTTCTTCAACTCTTTCTGACATTATTGTAAGATTAAAAAAAGATTCGCGGGTTAAATCAGCAATTTGTTGGAGTCATTGTAACCATTTTAAGCCACTCACACTCTCGACAAAACACAAATACACAATAGAATACAAAACATCAAGTGCAACATTAAAAAATGAAATTAAAAGATTTTAAACTACAAACTTTTTTTGTGGCATTTTGCCCATCTTTCTTTTTCTTTCAAAGGGAAATTGTTTGTAGCCCGAGTCATCATAAAACACCTTTTGTTTTATTCCAAAAAACAATTTCACGCAAACTAACTTTTTTTCAAGTAACTAAATAAATTAATAGAAGAGGAAGAAGAAAACAACCACAACCCAAACGACCTGTCAATGAGGCGGATGCATGACACCACCATCTCCAACCACATGCGCTATTAAAGCACATACCAAAAACAACAAAAAAAAAACATGATAAAACCAAAAACCAACCAAATAACTGACACAAAGAATAAAAAAGTGACAACAAAATCGACCGAAAAAACAAATAGAAGAGGTTTTGCATCAGTAATACCAATACTAATAGTAAGTGAGGCTGAATACTAGAACACGTGAACAAAAAAGAGGAACAAGAGCAGGATGGATGAATAAAAATGAGCAGCAGGCTGTTGGGTGGAAGAACATGTAGAAGGAGTGAAACTTTTAGCCGTAATTGCAGAAATAGCTGAAGCACAAACTTTTAGACAAGGAAAAAAAGTAGTAGGAGCAGCAGCAAAAAACGCATAGACTAGAGCAGTGGAAACACAAAGAATTGTGTCAAGAGAAGATGGAAGAAGTAGATTGAAGAGGAGCCGCATTTCAAAAAGGCCATTTTGCTGTGTGTATGTGTCTAACCCCTGGTTGGGCGAGCTATGACTACGTCACTGTGCTGCTGCTACTGCTCTGGCCTCTATCCAATGAGGTGGCAGCGGCCGCTCCATTGCGGCTGTATATACACGTTTATATGTGTATATATGAGTGAGTGGTGGAACAGAGCATAGAGGTGTTCGACGGATGGGAACGCCTGCTTACTTATGTGGGTGACGCACTCTTTTTGTCGATGTGCACAAGATGGACACACGGGTGGGAGGAGCACGCACAAAACAAGTGTCTAGATGTAGTAGTTGGAAATGGCGAAGGGCTAATGAGTAGTACCGCATTGTTCATTATATGCAATAAAGAGTAGGTATACATTTAGAAAAGTGGGATTGAACACTTTGTGTAAATGGACAAAGTATGTAATCAACAAATGTCAAAAAATGGTCCTATATTAATGTGTTAATATGCACAAATCATGGCTATTAGAAATGAGCCAATCATTTTTGGAAAAAAATTATAAACTGACTAAAAATTTAATTTTTGCCTCGGGGAACAAGGTAAACCAAATCTGTAAAGTAATTAGATGCCATACAAAGGCGGAGAAACGTGGATATGAACATAGTTTTGTTTACTGAGAAGCGCAGGTATACTTTCACTATTATGCATCTATGAATCAGGTATGTGTGTCTGCTCGGGCCGCAGCTTTTTTTTTTTTGAAACGAGAAACAAAAGCAAGAAAAAGCCAGAGACCTGGAAACATAAAAAAACAGCAACCCTGATGTGTGCGCATTTGAAATGTAAGCTTCAAAGCCACAGAAGGTAGTACACGAGCTTTAGAGACTTTAGCGCTTTTATACCAGGGTTGTATTATCCACATCGGTAACGTAAATGTCACTCAACTTTTAGTTTATTATTTTAGCTACAATTTGGGTGGTAAAATGATTGAGAGTCATCGGGAAAAAGTCGGTCAACAACGGAATGCCAAAAATATGATTTTAGATCAAGTGGTGGTGCTTTATTAGAGAAAATATGGTAATTAAGACCTGAAAAGCTCGAAAAAGTGGTCAGAACTCACTTTCGGGAGGACGCGATACAAAAATTTCAACCAGGGTATGTAAAACTGACTTCGAGCAACAAAGGCTGCTTCCAATAAAATATTATTGCAAATATAAACATCACGGTTTTTGAGACCGTCCTTAAAGACCAGCATTCGAAATGAGAACGCGAAAAAGGTCAGAAACCAGAAATCAGAAATAAATCCCAACCCATATAACATATCCAATAAGAGCTAATTTCATTTGTGCTTCCAAAATAATCAAAATAATAAAATCTTTTATAGACAGCCGTGAGTTTGATAAACCATCTGGGATACACACTTAAACCCAATAATAATAACCTTAAACTGAAAAAGACATTGTAAACAAAGTTGAGAGAGAGAGCAGCAAAATTTAGCTCAATAGAAATTTTATGTAACAGCTTGAATACAGGGTGTGTCAAAAATTTCTGTGAATCCATACTTTTGAGTGGTCTGAGCCCGGCGATCTCTAGTTTGATATTTGGTTTGACGCTAAACCACAAGGCCCAACCAAAAACTCTATTTTTTTTTTGTATTCTTGGCGGATAAACCAAAGACAAAAGATTAAAGTAAGTGGTCTGTGAAAATAAATGTTCAAAACTCACTCTTTAAAAATCTTATGGCTATTTAAAAGAAGCAGATTGTTGAATCACCCTGTATATGTGTTTGCATGTACAAAAAAGTTGTTGTTTGGTTTGCTTGATCGACCTGTTCTTTCTGTTTCCTTTCGAAAATATTGTTAGGGAGAAAGTTTTTATAAAGCACAATTTACAGCGATTAAACATCAGTCTCCCACAGCCTTTAAAGAAGAGCTACAGCATGAAGTGCAGGAGCAGTTTGCTTAACACACGAAATAGAAAAATATATATATTAAGCGTGATTCAAGTCATAAATGAGCAACTAAGCTCTTAAATATGCCTTACATAAAATTTTTTTTCTTGAAATCTGATTCATATATAGTCAACCCTCGATAACTCGGCACCCCAAGGAACCAGGCTTTGAGTACCCAAGTATCGAGGCTGCCGAGTTATCGACGGTGCCGGCTTAACGGGGTGTTGGATTGACGAAGGTTGACTGTACTTTTTTCGCTCTGCTAGCCTGATTCAGGTCGAGTCTTGTTAGCTGATTTCACTTCTACAATGTTGATATCAGTGAGAAGATTGTATGTGACAACTGACTGGAAAAGAAATTCTTTTGTCACTTTACAGCAACTATAACTGCATCATCTATGCTGGCTCTCTCGGCAAGGCTTGCAAGCTCTATCGGATGGTGAAAATTGAAAATGATCATAATTTTTTTTATTGTATTTGGATCGTACCACACTTTGCTCAGGACATAATCTGCTCGGGACAAAATGGTTGTTTAATCGGGGGAGGGGGATGGCGCTAAATCGAAGTTTGACTGCATTGGGATCTTATGGTTGACTTTAGGATGAAAGTGGGCACGTTCATCATACGCACCATAATGCTGGAGTGTACAGATCTCTTCAAGAAAGCGCGTATTGAGGAGCAAGCAGAAGATGTTGCATCTGTATTAGATCAAAGAATGCCGTGACTGGCTGTATGACATTTGCTCATGTACTGCTATATTTTATTGAATAAAATGATGTACAGGGTGATTCATTGCCACCTTCTTCGATAGCCTTCAAAATTGCATCCTTGTCCTTGACAGTCTTGTTGAGTGTTGTGCGTGGAATGTTTCCGACGAAAAAGGCAAGAAATAATGGAGATTCCTGATAGATCAGGACATCCGTGCACCCTGTAGACAGAGGTCTCTTATTAATGAGGCTGCTTATTAGAGGAGACTGTTTATTTCTCAACCATGTCGAAAAATGTCCCTTTATTAGAGGGGGCTAATAACTAGAGGCTATATTGTAGTACAGTCAAGTCTCGATTTAGTGTATATCTTGATTTAGTGTATATTTTTTCCGGTCCCCAGCACCTACACTAAATGGAGACTAGACTGTATGTATTCGTATGAAGACCTCAAAAAAGTTCCTGGTTTCTAATACAAAATTTCTTTGAACCACTAACTTTTTTGTCATCAAGAATGTTTATCTGTCTTTCCCTGTCTCTGTTTTTATGGAAGTGGACAAAAAAGAGGGTGATAAAAAATAACTTTGTTTTTTTTTGTCAAAAAGAAGAAGAGAAAGGATAGCATATTTGAGCTGTTAGTAACCAGTAGAATTGCTGTTTTCTCCATGCAATCAATTTTCTCCTGCGCCAATTTAATATCTTTTAGTGAGCACCAGAAAAGGGCTGTTATTGGTTCTCTCGCATTTATCAACGCTAGTGATAAGAGAAAAGAGTGGAGACAAGTAGTAGTAGGAACAAAATGAAATTGTAAACACACGCACGCGTCTATCAAACAGGCTGCTCTACTCTTTTCTCTCTTCCTGGCTAGTCAAAAACAAAGTTTTGTCTACTCCATTCTCTCTCCCTACTCTTTGCTCTGTCTGACTGTTTGTTCCCATTTCTCTACATATTTTTGTCTTTTTCTCTTTCAAAAAAAAAAAAGTTGGCTCCCTACTATTTGGTAGCCGCCTTCTCTCTTTCCACCAACATTACTAATAAGAGTAGCAGCTGATAATAATTGAGCCGGCGAGATAGATAGTGAGAGAGCACCATTGCCTCTGTTTTTCAGCGGATGTGCGTATGCGCCAACCAAGAACCAATGGTTGTTTGTGTCGTTTTTAAGCAAGGCATTCCCTTTTTGCCCTTCTGCCTGTGTGTAGCAAGTCTATGTGCCTGTGTTTTGCCGGCTATTCGCAAAGTAATACTAGTGAGTGCTGCGGCAAGGCAAAAACGCCGTTATAGGCTGGTGCCGATCCCACTGCCTTTGGCTCTACTTTACTTTTGTCTACCCTTTGTAATTTTTTTACCGGTTTTTTTCTATTGTTTACTAATGACCATGTTATCTTCAATCTTTTTTACCCTCTCTTTTGAGGAAATAAACCATTTGTTTTTTTTTTTCATGTGGTCCTGTTTTCGAAAGAGATGAAAACAAAGTCCACACACACAGAGAGGGTGTAGCGATACTTTGTTTGTTCTTTTGCTGGTGTTTTGATGATTTCGGGCATAGAGGATTTTGAAAGAAGAGATAAACAAATGTGTTTTCATCTGGCAGTATTTGATTTCCCTATTTTTTTCTCTGAGGACCACTGCACTATTTGAGGATAGAGTCTTTGTTAACGGCAGATTTGCATTTTCCATTGATTTAATTAGGTTCTTAGTTATGAGTGGGTGTACACGTGATTTTGATAACTACTTAATTATAAACTGATTTTCAAAATCAGCCGTGAAAATAATGGTCGGGTGTTTTAGTGATCCTGCACAATTAACAACCGATTATTTAATAACGAGTTGGGCATCCATTTTGCATGATAACTTTCTGACATCTGTTTGACACCGATTGGATAAGCTTCGTCACGGTCTCCTCTGTGATCTCATTCCATCTCTCCTCAATAGCATCCATTATTTGGCCCAAATTTGAAAAGAGATACTTGCAAATCTTTGTATCAATTATTCCTCACAAGTTTTTGATAGGATTTAGAACCGGACTTTGCGCTGGCTACGGCATCAAGTTGACTTCTTCGTTTGGTTACCAATCTATTGTTTACCAGAGTTATGGATCGTTGGATTCTCTCGTAGAAACATTCAATCAGCCGGCATGTGTTCTTATAGTCGATCTCATTGGTGTTGAGCAGTTTCGTGTAGAAGACACCGGTCATAATTCTCTCAACACCTAGGCTCGAAATACATCCCCACACTATGTGACTCCCACAACCATGTTAGGAAGGATCGCTCTTCCATTAGCGTATAATCCATCTATCAATTTTCTCTGACGTCTTCCAAGACTTTCTATTGATTTTCGTGGTCTTCACGTTCTCCTGCTTGTAATTTCGCTTCAAAATTTCGGCAATTCTAGACTTTAAGATGCCAAAAGTTACTTTAATGGCCTCTCTTTTTATCTCTGATGAATTTTAGAGTATTAGATTTGGATTCATCTAGTTTATGAGTTTAATAGTCTGAAACCCACCCCATATTATGTTATTTCTTTGACAATTAAACTTTGTCCTCAGTTCAATGGCTTGAAAGGCGTGTATCTTTCATAATTTGCTTCAGTCAATCAACAAAAACTGTGCCAGTTTTTGTTCAGCTCCACTCAAACATGTAATTAAGAGCTAGAGCTACTACCTCTTTCCTAACACATACCACCAATTAATTTTGTCTTTATGAAAATATCTTAGAAAAGAAGGGATAAACTGGTGCAAAAAAGAGTACCGAAGGTTAAACGCTTCGGCAAATAGTCGGTTCTTTGGATAAATAACAAAAGTTGCCTAAAGTTTGTTTGTTTGCTTGACACTAATTTTAATTCCTACTTGATTCCTTTTCTTTGAATGGGCACAGCTATATTTTTGCTTGTTAGTGCTCTGAAAAATTGTATTATTATTTTTGTTTCTCTATAGTTTAAAAAAGGACATACCGTATTTACTCTAATTATACCCATCCGCACAAATCCCAAAAAGGTATTTATAGGGTTGTGCTGCTTTTAACCGATATGCTGTTAGGTATGGTCTGTAAGCCATGTGCAGTGTTTTTGACCGCACATAGAATAGAATTTTATTTTTTAGCTGAAATTTAAGGATTTATTTTATATTTTACTTTGTTCTCTTTTAACTTCGTCCTTTTGTACACCAAAACTTAGCCTCCAATGCTTGGGAAAAATCCCATGCAGTCGACTCTTGATATTGTGTCAATCTGAGGCCGATCTTTAGGGCACTATATCGAGAGTCGATTGTGCAAGCTTTTGAACAAAAAGTAATGTCTTTTTTTCTTTTTATCTATAAAGTGATCTTAAAGAAAGTTATTTTACCATCTTTTTTTCACGAAAGATAGTAAAAAAGAAAGTAAGCGAAGAGCTGTTCCAGTCTCCAACAGTCTACTTTGTTTCAAAACCTTCTGTCCTATTTATTCTGCGACTAAATTATATATTTTCAGCTGCATCACAAGCTTCTCCATTTCTTTTTAATTAGGTAGTGCTGCTTGAGCACTGCTAACCACCATGCAAATTCCCCCCCCCCCATACTTTATCTGATTTAGTTGTAGTTTGAAATTGCTTTTGCGCTAATGTCAATCTGCCCCTTCCTCAATCAAAAAAATGAAATGTTCAAATATTCTGATAGCATAGGAAGAGGTGTGTATGCCGCTGGCATTTTAGAGTGCTGTAGAATTATGTAATATTGGGCGCAACACATTTAAGAATGTATATGTTCTAATCCTACAAGCACATAGGATTAGAGCACACATAGCTCTTGTGGTTATACCATTTAAACTAATTGTTTGTAAGATATATTTAGCCTCTTGCTTTGTAAAAAAGCAAATTTCTATATATAAAAAAGGTAAATCAATAAATTTTTAGAAGTTTGTCTGGATTACTACAAGTGATGTGATGAAAGCTTTGATCACAATCTTATAATAGTGTCCTGTCCCAAGTGGAAATTGAATTTGCCACTCCTCCATTTAAAAATGTTTAGAAATACGACCGTTTTCTACCAAAATGTCGAAAAGTTTGCAAAAGTTGTTCTAACTCAGCTTCCTGATTTCTGCCTCAAATCCTGCTCGTATCATTCGAAAACTCTGCCAATTCTTCGTCAAACGACACATTAACCATTTCTTTTTTTACAAAAGTGAAAAAAAATATGACTGGTATTAGACCTAAGATTGTAAACTTCTCAACTTTTTGTGTATTAATGTTGCATCTCATTTTTCGTCTCATTTTTGTGAAAAACTTGCAGTTAAAGTGTCAATCGACGCAGAATCAACAAAGCTTTTGACGGGTATGAACAAAATTTCAGTCAGAAAAATTACGAAGCTAAGGTAGAACATCTTTCATGGATCATCGACATTTTGGTAACAAGCCTTTTGAAAACAGCCATATCTTTTTGTGTTCGCAAACCTTTATTTTTGGTCCAACTTTTACCCCACAAACAGTTTTTAGGCTCAATTGTCGACGAAGTGTAAAACCAATTAAAACGTTATAAAGAAATCTATAGAAAAAGTTTGCCCTCAAATACAATTAGTATCTCAGAATATCTGAGCGTAGGAGCTACCTCCTTTATTTCTTTTAGGTCTTCACACATTTCCTTGCCGACAAAACCCAGCGTTTTGTTTAATTTTGATTCCCATATATAAACTTTTGTCTAAAGTTAGACCAAAAAAGTGAATATTTATTGGAAAAAAGTGTTTTGATTTAAAAATTTGTATTCTTTCACAAATTTTGTGGTGCTTGTGGTCACTTGCTGGTAAATTAGCAACTTTTAGTAGAATAATAGCATGGAAATTATAAAAGGTTTCTAAAAACTAATGAGAGATGAGATAAATTGGAAATCGCGCTCTTATTCTCTTGGAATTTCATTAATTTAATCTCTGAGAGGTTTTGAAGTTCTGAGTAGAGTAAGGGTTTGGACAAGATTTGAGCCAAAAAAGTATAATCACTCGCTAGTTCTGCAAATTACTTCAGAAGCGTTCTCAGGCTCGTCGTAATCAGGGTTGGGTGTTGAGTGGGCATGCTTTTTTAAGTGGCTTTACACTCCACAAATTGACTAAAAAAGCCGGAAAGAGTATAGGCCGTATACTAACTGGTGAGGCACAAAGAAGATAGGAGTCTTTCCGGTTGATTTTTTGTCGGTTTTCTCGATTGTTGGCGTTTGCCGGTCTTCCGCTTCTGGTTTGACCCGTATTTTCCCTATCTTTTCGAATCATTTGATCGCCTTCCAAACCGTTGCTTCAAGAATACGAACGATCTCGCATTGACGCTTTCCTTCACAATGAAGCTTGACAATATCAGGTCTTATATCGCTCATTCTAAAAAATAAAAGCAATGACTATCACAAAAAATCATTATATATGAAATAAAAGAAGAGAAAAAGGGCTATTTAATGGTACCAAACACTTGGTGGGAAAGAGCACTTTTTTTCAAATGGATGTGACTTTTTTCCCCGTCAACTTTATTAAATTTGTCTTTCTAAACTATTTTCTAATTACTCTTTTTAATTCTTTTTTCCAACATGCGGCCACTGATCTCTTCTTTTCAACGAGGTATCAACTGACGTGATGTAATCAGAAAAAGTTCCAGATTAATACCTGTGAATGAAGTGAAAAGTATTTCCACTAAAACACCTTAATCTCCAACTTTTTTCAAAATACGTCAAGTCAGTGGATATTTTGCTAGAAAAAAGACCTCGAGCTACACGGTGGTGCAAAAATTTAGAAATGATTATTGAAAAATAGAAAAGAAAAATAAGTTTAAAAACATTTGACGGCGTAAAAGCATTGACGATGCAATTGAGCCATTTTTTTAATTGCTCGTGTTTTTTTGTCAAAAGTTGGCACAAAACAAGTAATTTTCTTGTTTTGGCACCTCAAATCCTAATTTTATTTCAGAATCTTATTTTTTTTTTTTCAAAAAAAGCACTAATAACCAGTGGCTTGAAAACATCCGTTGCACCCAGGTGTCTTCATAATGTCTTTCGACCGCTCTTTGGCTTTAAATTTTGGATTGACAGAGGATTTCCAAAATCCCTCAATTCTATGCACACCTATTTTATTCATTCTCTTTTACTGTTGAGTAGTGTTGGTATTGTTTCACTTGTGGGCGAAAAAAATTTCTAGTGCAAAAAAATCAATCAGCAATGCAGTTATCTTTGGAGATGGGAGAAGGGAAAGGAAATACCTGTGTTGCGTTCACTAAATTCCCTTTTATCATATATGCCGACCATCTATTTTCTCTTCGAATAATGAACAATATTTTTGTCCAGACGCAGTCGTGTTTTGTGTAGTTTGAGTTTAAGGCAAACACGTATTTTAAAAAATTCTGCTTTCAATTTTTATAGGCAGTATCGCTCTAGAGACCTTCAACATATTTTTTTTGTAAGTTATTCACAAACCTTTTACCTCATTTTCAAAGCATTCAGATCAAGATAAAATTTTTCTGCCGTTTGCCACCCTAAACATACCGTAAAACCTCTAATAATGCCCTCCCCCCTCTCGTCACGACGGTCGGTGGTCAACCATTTTTTTACGGCTCAACTAGCCGATAATTGGGTACTGACATCATACTCAAAAATATAGCGCTGAATCTCAGCTACATTTTTGAGTATGGTATCAGTACCCAATTGTTGGGTAGTTGAGCCGTAAAAAATGGTTGACCACCGACCGTCGTGACGAGAGAGGGGAGGGAATTATTAGAGGTTTTACGGTACTCTTTTTCTCCTCCACGAAATAGTAGGAAGAACTTTGACGACAATGTGGGAAAATTCCAATACATGGATGGGGTCAAAGTTGCCACCAATGATTTAGCCGAAATTTTGAATTGAAAGGCTTTCCTACCATCTTGAAGAAGAGGAAATATGTGTCTAGAGTAGCGAACGGCAGTCCATCATGTTTTTTGAAAAAAAAACTGTGCTTTGATCAAAATACTTTAAGAATGTCGGCAAAGAGATTTACGAAAAAACGTCCAAAATAACAACGACATGTTCTCTGGTTGTCTTTATATGCGTTCTCAGTGTCGCCAAAAAACGTTTCTTTTGGTCATCTAAACTGACTACTTAAAAAAAAACATTTCCTTCTCAAAAACAATCGACAAGAATTTCTACGCAGTTTAAAGGACCATTGCCGTTGCCGGCGATGGCAATTTCACACGTTTAAGTTGAGCAACTTTTCGGAGAAAAAAAACTGTTTTGAACTTCTTTGAAAATCTTTTCAAGTGCGTTTGAGAAGATAATATTTTTTAAACCACAAAAAGTTGGGAAAGTTTTCTGTTGATTTGCTTTATTAGAGGAAAAACGCTATTTTGTTGTTTCCTAATTATTAATGTATAAGTGACGGGTACTTTCCAATCAAATGCTTTTTCTTCAATTATCCTCATTTCTTGTGCTGATTTAATTGCGAAACATACATATAAGGCAATCCTCCTATTTGTGTTTACTTATTATTGATTTCTAGATGAAAAAATCAACAATCTATCTCTTAGTTAAGAAATATATGTATAAAATATATATAAGCCTACCTCAAACTCCCGCGTAACATGACTCGCGAGTCAAAATTACACTAGAGTTTCGCAAGTCAGAGTCACAAAACATGACTCACAAGTCAGTTTGGTTACTCTCACTCACGAGTCAGTGACTCGCCGGAGTCTGAGGAGGGCTATAGGATTGTATTAACATTGTCAAGAAAAAAGTCTGGTTAACTGGCTACTCCCCATATTTTGTTAATGGATCATAGGCATCTTATATACCAAAATGCATGCCAAATTTTCGTATGTAATATGCCCATGATATGTGCATGCTTCTCGGTTCAATCGGCTGACAGTCCTAAGATACATTTCAACTACACAATGCCAAACACACTTTTTTCTTTTTGTTCGTCTGCTTTCTTTTGTGTTTCCTTTATGTCTTTTCTTTTGTATATGCCTTTTTGTGACTCTAATTACCTCTGCAGGTAACACTTAAACTATCCCCAAATCATTAAATGTTTTATTTTATCATACCTCCCACTTTTTTCGGCTATTCAAAACTTCTTTCACCCTCTTTATTTGATAAAAAAAATTAGTGACGCAAACAACTTTAAAAAAACATGCCCATCAAATCCTCATTAGAAGCTTTGAACAAAAATGTAGTGCCCAAAAAGGTTGTTAAGCTTTTTCAGCAACTCTTAGCTTTGCATACAGCGGCTCCTCATTGTCAATCAGAAAGATAAAAAAAAACGGCAAAATTTTCTTGCTATACTTACACTTGTCAATCAACAAATGCAGTTTGTGAAATTAGTAATTGCCGACCTTGTCGAGCATTTACACCTGCGTATCCAAAAAAGTTTGGAAAATAAAAATGTAATTTTAGGCCAACGTTTGCCTTTTGACTCTGACACATGATCTACAACAGCCTGACTATCCAATACACTATTATTGAGTGAAAAAAGAAGGAGAAGGAAATAAAGAGCCTGCTATTATCACTAATCAAAACTCGGGTACGCTCTCTCTCTCTCTTTTGCCAATAAAAAATAGGAGTATTTTTGTTGGCTGGACGGAAAGGACAAACAAGTTTGTGTCGTTGTTTGTAGACACACCCGCCAAATTAGTGTCGCCAAGACTTCCCCATACTGCTGGTTGGTTGAGCACCAGAACAAGCATTGATTTAGCTGCTGCGTCTGCTGTCGCTTGTGTAATCTATTACCAGGAAAATTGCGTCCACCAAGCAATCCACGGCCTCCTTCGAGGTGTTTTCTCCGCCAGCAGCTAAGGTAGGTTATGGCTAAAAAAGGGCTTTGGCTTTGTACTCATTTCTTAACCGTCTAAACTGGGCTATATTTAATAAAAAATTATGTTTTTTAACAAAAGTACTCATTTTTGCATAAATTTTTTTAGTTTAAGACATCCCGGTCAGTATTTTCAAAGCTCACAGTCGCTTTCTTGCATCGCCTGGAGTAAATTTGGGAGCAACTCTGAAACACGCACCTCAGTCAACTCTAGAACAAAACCCAAATTCTGTTTTCAGATTTTGAGCTCTTTTTACCTGTTAAAAAAGTAGTCACCCCAGTCGACTTTAGAGCAGACTGGGTGCTGTTCTAAAGCTGACTGTAATGCCTGTTCTATTCTTTAGTCTAAATTTGAGGTATAGTCGCTGATTTTTTGAAGTTTTTTTGTCTAATTTTATTTCGGGTGGTTTTTTGGGCGAGTTTAGTACTTTATTGACTTTATTACTAACTTTTTTGTAATCAAAAGATTGAAATTTTTTTTTAAACCATTATTCCTTATATAAGCTATGTTTACTGCTGAACAAAATGGTAAAAAGGATAGACAAAAAAAAACTTTATAAAATCAGCGACTATACTTCAAATTTACTCCAGGCGAAGCAAGAAAGCGACTGTGAGTTTTGAAAGCAGTGATCTCGGTAGACGAAATGTCGGTGATCCACTTTTTAAACTTTTTGAAATTCTCCTTCCAGAAAGACATTTGGGAGGACCAATTCACGAGTGCCAATACTTAGAAAAAAATATGTCTGAAATGTCAACGAAATGGGTACTGAGTACCTGCGTCTCAGAAATGAATATTTTGCATTTAAAATACTAACCAAAATATTAATTTTTTTCTCTAAACGTCAGTACAACTTGATTTTAATTGATCCCGATTGTTGTTTCCAACAATTTGACTTCGAATATATAGCTTTGATTTGCATCATATATAGAAAAGAGGTACAGCTGAGACCGTGGGCTGTCATGCGAGCATCCACAGTAATGTCAAAAAAAAATTAAAATTCTGCTTTAAAATTATTACCCGTCGTTTAAAAATCGATTTTTCAGCCTTGTAAGCAATTTATTTGGTTTGCGATGCCAAAAAACGCAAGATTCTCTTAATCCTCCTGTGGTTAAATGGTGCCATTTATTAGCTTCTAGTCAACGATAGAAAAATAACCCGAACGTCGTGCACTAAACAGAAATGGTAATTTTGAATATACATGCCGAAGAATTGTTTTTCATAGCCGAGTCCAACCCATTACCTTTAATAGTGAACTCTGATCTCATATATGTGGTCTCAGACTCTTTTAACTGTTCTCTCTTTGTAGATTGCCAAGGTAGAATTCCAACCATTTTATGAAGAAGAGGAAGTGGACGACGAGAATAGTGCAGTCCCCATGACCAGGGATCCAATGCAGCCACGGCAAAGTGAGTTTCAAAGCTGGAGTTTTTGAAACCTTTATTTGGTGCATCTTTTTAAAAGTTGACTTTCCTTGTGCTGAAAACTTTTGAAACTAAAGTCGAACTTCGATAAGCCGTCATCCCTGGGGGCTGACGAAAGGTGACGTGCTATCGAGGGTGACGGATTATCGCGAGTAGGCTTTTTTAAGTTAAAATATCCATATTTATCTACTAAAAGCTTTATTTCGACAACTTCCACACATTTCAAATGCTGACCCGCACAAGCTCGCTGCTTACCGAAAGACTCCGACTCCTAACTTTTTTGATTGGTAGGACGAGCGCTTCTTCCATTTTATTATGGATTGCTGGCTTGAGTCGAGCTCGCTTTGTACTGCCACCTTCTTCAATCGCATTCAAGTCTGCATTCTTATTCTTAACGGTCCCACTAAGTGTTGTGCATGGAATCTTGGACTGCTTGACTAAGACGGACTTGTTATTGTTTTATGCAGCTGCCTCAATGATCGCTTTCTTGACTTCTTGTGTGATTGATTTCTTTTTTCATTTCGCCATCTAAAAAAATAAAAATGACACGACACACAAATTTCTTTTTTTGAACTTTATATATATTATTTTTTCGCATATTAAATTGCTCATATTTTGCAACACTTTTATTCTAAGTCAACCTGGTATACAAAAGACCGCAGGAATTGAAATTTTAAAGCAGAATTTTAAAAAGCGCCTTGCTCACTGTGATTTGATCAAAATTTGGAAGGTAACTAACAAAAATATACCAGTTTCGTAGCTTTGAATAATAGCTCAGCAGGCAAGCCATGTTTTAAAATTCCGGTTTGACAGTCGGTTTCCTGAGGTCTTTGTGTGTGCCCATGTTCTTTAAAAAATAATAAATACGCTTTTTCCTCTAAAATAGACCCACCCGATTCAAAGTCGTGTCCTTGGTATTGTGTTTTCGACATCTTTTTTTCTCCCTTTTTCTGACGACTTTTAGGCAATTTACCACCCAAATTGTAGCTAAGACAATAAACTACAATTCGGATGGTAACTTGGTAACCGGTAACCGTTATGAGGAACATTTGTTACGCGGTCACTTTGTTACGACACAAAAATTTACATATACACATTTACAGTACTCATTTTTAAAAGGATTTCTTTATTCTGAGGTACCCTGGTAAGCAAACAGACCTCAGCAATTTGAATCTAAAAACAGAATTTCAAGAAGAGGTTTGGTTGCTGAGATATGACCCTAGTCAGCCGCAAACTTAGTTTTTATCCTTTTTTCTCCTAGTTTTGGCCATATCTCAGCAAGTAATGTTCTTTTTGAATTTCTGTTGTGAAATTTGGATTCCTCAGGTTTTTTTTTGACTACCGGAGTGCCTCAGAATAAAGAAATCCTTTCAAAAATGAGTACGGTAAATGAGTACCGTATTTACTCTATTAAGCGGGCATGCCCGCTTATTTTTCGACCCTTTGCTAGGGGGTCCGCTTATTAGAGGGTGCGCGCTCATTAGAGGGTGCCCGCTTAATTTTCGGCCTTTTCTCGTATCATAATTCAAATTTTATTCGGAAACACAATGAGATAGATCTCAAACGACTCAGGAAGAGCTGCAAATTCATTAGCTACGGTGCCCGCTTATTAGAGGGTGCCCGCTTAATAGAGTAAATACGGTATATGCAAATTTTTGTGGCGTAACAAAGGGACCGTGCAACAAATTTTCGCGTAAACTATGGTGTATTTGGGCCGGGGATTGGACAAAATCCAGCTAGGACAAAATCCAGCCTAGGACAAAACCCAGCCGGACAAAATCCAGCTAGGACAAAATCCAGCCGGACAAAATCCAGCTAGGACAAAATCCAGCTAGGACAAAATCCAGCCGGACATAATCCAGCTAGGACATAATCCAGCAGGACATAATCCAGCTAGGACAAAATCCAGCCGGACATAATCCAGCTAGGACATAATCCAGCCGGACATAATCCAGCTAGGACAAAATCCAGCCGGACATAATCCAGCCGGACATGTTTTAGTTACTGGAGCTGCGCAAAGAAGAGTCTTGAAATGCATTTATGGTCAAGAGTATCGCTCGGATTTATTTATGGGACAAGTAAGGGGCCACTTTCTAAGGAGTGGCTCAATCAAAAAAAAAAAAGATCTGGAACATAGTTTTGTTAACTGGGGCCTACTGCATAGAGAAACTCTGGTATGCATACATGTTTTATGCACCC
>BBSZ01002467.1:0-10358 GCA_000981365.1 Subanguina moxae | reverse complement strand
AGTGCTCCTTTATTTTTCTTAGATTGCCTGCACAACATCGGCAGCTCTCGTGCCAAGAGAAATAGAACAAACTAAAGAATATTTAAAAGTTGCGGCATTGGAAAAATATAGAACTAACTTTTTTTCAAGCCCAATCTTAGCTGTGAGAAACACGAAGTTAAATAAGAAAGGCGAAAAAAAACCGGAAAATGAGAAGAATTTAGAAAAGCTCGAAAAGTACGTTGACGATAACATAAAAACTTCCATGACGGTCAGTAAAGCCACTGCAATTGCTATCAAGTCAATGGCAGTTGGCTCATACATCAGCGCCTTTTTTTGTGTGCTAATCTATGTTTTGAGCACAAAGTATAATTGGCCGGATAATGTGAAGAGAGTTACCACAATTGTGCTTAATGGGCCTACGGAAATGCTGAGCTTGTCCGTTATCACGCTCGCCTCCAACCTTTTTGGTGCCAATATCATGCGAAAATTTTGGAGCAATGATAAGGACAAAAATGAGAAAATGATGACCAAAATTATTTTAACCTCAATTCAAACTCAAACCTCAAGAAACAAGCCTGCTGAAGTTCGTATTGATGTAGAGGAAAACCAACCACAATCTCTTATGGACAATGAAACGATCAAGCAAATTTATGAGCCAGTTGGATTTTTTACTGACGAAGTAGGTAGAGGGATTATACGAATTTGCCAATGCTTTAACGGAAAGAAATCACAAGATCAAAAAGAAGCGGAAAATTGTTTACTTAAGAAAACCTTCGAAGCTATAAATTTGGATAAAGCAGAAAAAAATCTCGGTAATTATATATTTATCACGGTATTCTCTCGAATACCGTCTGCAAAAACAAACCATTTAAACGTTGGAGCACTACTTTTTCTCTACAACACCTAAAAAAACCCACTGTTTCTCAGTGCATTGAAATTGCACTGAGAAACTCAGAGGCTCTTATACAGAACATGTTAAAGTTTTGAATTCATTGCTGCTGTATAGAAAAAGGGGTGCCTGCACATTCAAATGATGTGTCATCCCTCTGACGGGCATGAACAAATTACTTGTTTAGGCAGTTGAAAAGTCAAACCAGGGAAAATATATTTTGAAAAAAAAGACTGACCACAGCCAGTGGGGGGGGACTACAAACAGTAGCAAGGTAACAAAATGTGCCCCGCCAAAAATTGGACAAAATATTCCCATGGGGTTTCCTCCCAAATTTCGAGCACTCATTAAGAAACCAATTACCGTATTTACTCTATTAAGCGGGCATGCCCGCTTATTTTTCGACCCTTTGCTAGGGGGTCCGCTTATTAGAGGGCGCGCGCTCATTAGAGGGTGCCCGCTTAATTTTCGGCCTTTTCTCGTATCATAATTCAAATTTTATTGGGAAACACAATGAGATAGATCTCAAACGACTCAGGAAGAGCTGCAAATTCATTAGCTAGGGTGCCCGCTTATTAGAGGGTGCCCGCTTAATAGAGTAAATACGGTATACAACTTTATAGGGAGTAGATCTCACAAATTTGAATGTGCAAACATGGTTCTCTCATTTGTATACAAATAAAAAATACATTTTAGATACGAATATTGAGACTTTCAATGGAAATTTTAATACCAATGGGTGAAAGAACAGGATTTGGAAGGCAATGCGATTCGATATAATTTCAACTAAGTTAGATAACCCTTTCATCATACAAACTATCATTTGTGCATCAAAAAGAAATATTTAACCTTGTTGACAAAGAAGAGGAGGAGAGAAAAATTAAAAAAACATAAATATTTTTAAGAAAACAATATGTCTTATATGCACTATGTTATGTCTTATCATACAATGTCATTTAAATGGGTTTCTTTTTTTTAAGAATAAAAAGGTTTGGTGCAACGGTAAATATACATTTTATAAATTAAAAAGTTAAAAGACAATAAAAAATTTAAATAAAGTATAATCCCAATAAAGTATTCCCTTTGATCCCCTTTTTACCCCCTAACGTAAGCTCAATGTTTGAGTCTTCGCGAGATGTACCGAAGGCAATTTTGGAAATAGTAGAGGGTCGCTTGATATTCCATCAGGATGCGTTAATGGACCAGCTTGGGAAATTGTCTCGGGAGCACATGTTGCCAGCTGGTGGAGTTCTTCAGTTGCGTAGTGGAGCCTGGTGGAAATGAAGAAGTCGTACTGGCTGTAGAAAGAAATTCTGACTTGAAGAAGGCACCGAAGTCTTGATGGATCAGACCAAACTCAAGCTCTGTGGATGATGATGAAGCAGCTACAGGATCCGATTAGCAGGTTAGTTTCTTTTTCTGTTTTACCGAAGCAAAGAAGAAAGTGAATAACCCGAGTGGCTGAAGTGATGGTTGATCATGAACGTAGTGTGGGTCGCGTGGGAAGTTATGGAAAGGAATGTGGTGGCGTACCCGAAAGTAGTCGTAGTGTTGGTGTGGACCCGGACGTTGACAAGGTAACTCGTAGTCGTTGGAGTGAGGTCAAGAAGTCGTCTCCAAGGTCGCCGTGTTCTCTGACAGCTCAGGTAATGATGTGTAACCGCTGCTCCTCGTCCGGCCGTGAGTCAGACGAATCGTCTACTGGTGGCCCAGCAGCACGCTCTCAACGGATGCTGAAATTTATGAAGCTGGAACCAAGTCGGCCAAGTGGGAAGAAGGAGGACAGAAGACCGTAAACTTGTACCCGTCGCTGCAACAGCTATACCTAAGGAGTTGCGAGGAAGTGCACCATGAGAAGAAGATACTCAAGAAGGCCAAGATCTGCCTGGATGCCGCAACATTATCGCTGCTCAACGGAAAGTATGGCTTGGTTGAAGCAAAGAAGCAGATGAAAATCTTAATAGATCCATGGTAGACTCTTTTGTTCTTTGTGCTCCTTTAAGTGCTGAATTTTGAAAAATTACAAAAAACTATTTATTTTCAGCGAGGCATGTAAATTTTCATTTTCTTATGTTATTGGGCGTAAAAAACTGCCTTTGCTCATGAATTTGCATTTGAAAATATTGACCACTTAAACAATAGCTTTGTGGTTTTTTCCCCTATAATAAATTTAGGAATTGTTCTTGCTTAAATTAACTAAACTTGTTTTGCAAATTATATTTTTCGTTTCCTTTTGTTCATGTTTACACGCTATTTGCTTCCTCTTTGAATTTTGCATTGAAATCTGAAAAATCAATATAGAACAAAATAAAAAAGAGAGGAATTTGGCCAAAATTATTGATTTTACCACATTTGCTTGTGACATGATCGGTGAAATGGTGCCAAAAAGTGCGCAGCTGACTCTTTCTTTTTTTTGTTGACATATTGGTCCTGCTGAGAGAACTGCACAGAGAACTCTCTTTCTCTGTCATACACTCTCTAGCTGCTGGTTGACAGGATGGGTGTGAGGTCCTGCTGAGAGAACTGCACAGAGAACTCTCTTTCTCTGTCATACACTATCTAGCTGCTGGTTGACAGGATGGGTGTGAGGTCCTGCTGAGAGAACTGCACAGAGAACTCTCTTTCTCTGTCATACACTATCTAGCTGCTATTTGGTTATCTGCTCGAAAATATCACATAGGAATGAGGTGTTTAAATATGGGCGTTTGTATACTTTATTTCTATTTCTTCTTATAGGTTCTTATTATTGGCATCAAAATTTCTGGATGGGTAGTTGAACAAAATTATTTTAATTTTTTATTTTGTTTGTCTTACATAGAAAATATGTGAGCTGCAAGCTTGAAATTCTTAAAATTTTTGTGCCACCTACCAGAAATTAGTTAACTAATTTTTAGGGGATGAGTTTAAGTTATACTGCGCAAAATTCATTTTTTTTATTATGGTCAATAATGAAATCAGTTACGCAATTTTTTGTCGCATTTTCTACTCTTTTCTTTATTGGCATGTGCAAAATACTCTTTTGTGGGCTTTAATTCCAATAAGTAGTAGTCTTGGCCGAAATTCCTTACAAGAGTTTCTCATATAAACACCTAAAATCAAACACTTAAAACATGTCTCTGGGTAACGACCAAGTATGTTACTAAAAGTTTCTTTTATTAAGGCCTTTTGTGTTTTCGGAGCAAGCACTCTAGAGTGTATTTCCATACTAAAATAGACACAAAACAATCCTCAACACTAAACAAACATGATTTCAGTTGTTTTTGGGATAATCTTTTGCAAGGAAGTTTGGCTCTAGTCTTAAGTTTTAACTTTCTCTTGTAATTCCTCTGTAACTTTAATTTTTTTTAGATTGGCTTCAAAAAACATTGCCGAAGTATAGATTGTTGTGGTATTGATGTTCAGGACACCCTTTTTACTGGTATTCCTATGCTGCCTATGGATTTGCTGTATATCACGGTAAATATTTTTCAAACACATTTTTCTTTTGCTGCAATTTTGATATAACTTGGTTGAAAATGAACTACAGTCAAACCTCGATATAACGAACCCCACCTCAACGTTTTTAACCAGCATCTTTCGAGTCATATTGCTATAAACAATTATGAAAAATAATCAATTTTGGAGAAAAAAACCATAGGGAGGACCAAGGCAAAAATTGGACTGGCTAGTAAGATCGGGTCCGTTAATCAGTAAAAATAATAGCTAGAAATAATTTAACGAAGCAAGTCTTATACCGCTTGAAATTTTAAGACCTCAAAGCGAAAATAATGTGGAAGTGGCACATCAATTAGCTTCGAAATTGCTGAAGCCATACGAATACTATTTGCCCCAATCAATAGTGATTCATGTCTTCAAAACAAACGGAATATATGCAACAGATAGTGAGACTGATTGGCCAGGATTTTTAAAATATCTTAATGATCAGCTAGAAAAACTTCAAAAAAAGGAACGGCTTTCATCATTAGAGATTCCAAAGGAAGGTTGTAAAATAATACTTTCGTTAGATGAACATGCTCGCACAAGTGCATACCTTTTTGATAAAGGTTTGAGTGAACCAGAAGAGGTTGTAGAGACATATCAAGAAAAAACAGAAAAAAACAAACAAAAAGCTGAGAAAAAAATAAATAACGCAAAAACAGTGGTAAAAGAAGAAGGCATGGTGAGCGACGATGAAGGAAATGAAGGTGATGACGATTCAGCTGTCTCATTAGCCACATTCACTATTTTGGAAGCCTTTCAAAGAGGCTCTAGTGCATTTGGGGATGATGCTACGCTGAACTTTAAAAACATTCCTAAATACAAAGCTAGTGTTAAAATTAATCTTTACCATAGAATTGCAAATGCTGCTCACCACCTTCTTGCTATGGTAAAATTAAGCTCGTGTGTAGATGAGCGTAAAAAATCATTCGATGCAAGACATCAAAAAGCATTGCACGATGTAGAAAAAGAAGTGGAGGAAATTAATCGAAACTATTCAAGCATAACAAAAATGAAAGTGAATCCTAAAGATTTACTTGATAAAGTTCGCTACAATATACAAGGCTACTCGTTAAAAAAAACTGGTCTTATCAAGAAAGCAGTTAACATTCTTTCTAAGAACCAACAAAGTCAAAAAGAGGATGATGGAAGATGTCACACTTTAGCTAATTTAATAAAAGCGGCTATTTACGACGTCGATGATGATTATTCAAAAGATGTTCGTGTTCGGTAAGCAATATCTTAGTTTTCTATAAAATATTAATAATTAAAAAAACTATATGCTGAAAAGCTTAAAAAAATAGATAAAAAGGTTTTTAAAATTTAAGCTCTCTTAGTACTTTTTGGCTCAAATTAAAATCCTCCGTCAAATTAATCATTTATCCCGTCAAATTGCTTAAACTTGATTATCTCGGCTGTTTTACAACAAGTTTATCTAATTTTTTTCCAGTGTGTAGCCCTGAATATGCTCTTTCTAACGCAGCATCAGTTGGCTCAATGTTGCTGAAAAAAGCAGGATAAAAAAATATTTGAATGTAGCAAAAGATCATCCCTTAAAAGATCTTTTTTCACTAACTTCTTTCAACAACATTGAGTCAGGTGATACTGCATTAGAAAGAACATATCCAGGGCTACACACTGCATAAAAAATTAGAAAAACTTGTGGCAAAACAGCCGAAATAATCAAGTTTAAGCAATTTGAGGGGATAAACGAGTAATTTGAGGGGGGAAACTACATACTGCCGCATTTTTTTTTCTTGACAAAGAAATGTGTCGTGATTTTTGTTTAAAATTTGTAATATTATATAAAGTTACCCGTTTCAACAGGGATTTTTTCATTCCAGGTACCGTAGGTAGCAAAATTTTGTCGAGAAAAAGCAAATACCGTATTCTCTCTAATAGAACCACACCCCCTAATTCAAAATCGTGTTTTTGGCCTACTTTTTCCAAATAAGTCTTAGGCAAGTTAGCACCCAATTTATAGCTAAAACAATAAGCTACAATTTGAGTGGTAACTTGCTTGGGAGTTGTCTCCAAAAAAGTAAGTTGAAAACACAATGCCAAAAACACGATTTTGAATTAGGGGGTGTGGTTCTATTAGAGAGAAAACGGTACATTTTGAAACGGTTACCATCCTGATTTCAACAATATACTGGCAACCATGCAACTTTCTAAAAGTCTCGTTACAAATTAGTATTTTCCAAAACATTCTGCCAACCGAGGTACTGCATTATAAGAATTGTTTACAAAAATATTTTTTTCTATTTTAAAAGATAAAAAAACGGCATATCAACATTTTAAAAACTTTGACTAATTTATTTGTAACAATAAAAACAGAAAAAGTTAAAAAAATATTATTGAAATTTTTTTGCATATTGCTTTGTTTAGATTGGGTGCACAAGCGCTTAGCTCAGTGATCAATTCCAAAAGGTTTGACGCAAATCTTAAAAAAGCTGTAGCAGTAAGTTTTGCCGCAACTGTTGGACTTGCTATTATATTGGATGTTGTGTGTTGGCCAATAGTAACCAAAGAGCTGAAGGCAAAAAATACGTTGCCAGAATGGTCCTTAACATTGATGCGTGTCCTTTTCTCGGCCTCTTCAGCCCTTGTCATAGAAACGGCTGACACAATCATCGTCAAACAATATCTGGATTCCTTATACAATAAACCATTAGTTCCAACATTCAAAGTGCTGTTGTCTAATTTAGGAGGAGCTCTTGTATGTGGCTGTATAGCTATGCTTGGCAACATACCCACCCAAGGAGCTGATTTGCTTGCAGAATATATAGGAGATGATTACAACAAACCTATAAGTCTTATTGTGGTAGTGATAGTTAGTCTTCTAGCCAATTCGGTATATATTTTTTACAATAAGCATTTTTACGATTTATTTTTTTTACTATTTATTTAACCTACTATCAAAAAGAAAAAGACTATAACCCAGTAGAGTCGGCCTTTTCCTAGAAGAGGATAGTTTTTTTGCCTTGGTCCCTATGTCGTCTTTTTTTCAAATGCCAAAAAGTTATAAGAAGTTAATGCCACACCTAAGCATCTCCTAAGTCAAAAATTTTGATAGTTTGCCTTGGGTCATTAAGGTAAGCAACCTTGTAAATGGTATTTTCAGACCCCAGGTATTATATCGCCTATTTCCCATTTTTATTATCGTTTTCAGCGTATTAGAAATGTCTAGGAGTGGCTTCTTATGACTATAACTTCTTATGACTTTAAGACTTTAAAAAAAAATTGATGAAAAAAGAAAAAACAAAGAAAACATACATAAAAATCATGCATAAATGTTCACTTTTTCAGATTGCAACTGCAACATCCGCAGCTCTTGTGCCAAGAGAAGTGAAAATGATGAAAGACAAAATATCGGCATCTGTTTGGAATAAATATAAGGAAAAAGTGTATTCTATGCCTGAGAATTGCAAAAAGAGAGATCAACTAGAAAACCACGTCAAAACAACTGTAGAAATGTCTATGCAGATTAGTAAATCAAGTGCAATTGCTATCGACTCAATGGGAGCCGGACAATTTATTAGTGGGTTTGGCTATCTGTGCATATTTATTCCAAGTTATTTCGACCACTGGAGTTCCGTTGTTAAGAAAATTGGCACACTTGCTTTTAATTCACCTACAGAAATGTTGAGCCTGGCTTTCATCACATTTTCATCAAACAAAGTTGGTGGTGAACGTATGAAAAAGTATTTCAGCACAGATGCTATCAAAAACAAGCAAATGATAGCAGCGATTTTTGAAAACGTGAAGGAAGGTTCAAGAGAGGCTATAATCACCACTGAAAAAATCAGAAAAATTTACTATCCTTTTTTGAGCATTACTCATAATCTCGGAAAAGCCATTGTGAATACGCTTGCTCCTGCTACTACGCCACGTAAAAAACAGACGACTCCACGATATATTGCACAAGTCTTGGACAAAATCATCCCCAAAGAGGATTCTGGTAATTTTAAAATTATAAAAAACTGTTATAATACCCTGAAACTGTGTCTTGAATCTATCGTTGCTAAAACTTATTTAAACTGGAGTTTGGTCTGGTGCCCTAAAGGGTTCAATTAATAGACGCTTAAATTCAAAAAGAATCAACACGAAATGGCCCGCCAAAAAAGAAATACCCTGTAAAATTTTTTAAACGAATTTTTGACCAAAAAGTTTTTAGTAAAAACTTTAAATTGCCGTATTCCCTCTAATAGAATCACACCCCCCCTAATTCAAAATCGTGTTTTTGGCATTGTATTTTCAACCTACTTTTTGGAGACAACTCCCAAGCAAGTTACCACTCAAATTGTAGCTTATTGTTTTAGCTATAAATTGGGTGGTAACTTGTCCAAGACTTGTTTGGAAAAAGTAGGCCAAAAACACGATTTGGAATTAGGGGGTGTGGTTCTAGTAGAGAGAATACGGTAGTGGATGTAGTCGACCACCGCAAACAGCTTTTTTATAAAAAAAAGTCTTGTCGATTGTTATGTCAGGTTTTGCACAAACACTAATTGTCCTTTTGTACTAAACGATAACATTTGTCTATATAACTAAATTGTTTTACAGTCAACTCACATGTAGTTGTGACGGTGAGCAACGATTAAACTACCTGTGGTTTCTACAAATTACATGTTTACGAAAAAAATAAAAAAAATTAAAAAAAAACGTCGTCAAAAAGAAGAGAAACAAGAAAAAAATTTAAAAATATATATTTTTGGGAAAAGCATATTGTTATACAATGTAGTTTATATGGACTTCAATTGTATATAAAATAAAAAGGTTTAATGGTTTTATACACACATCATTGTGCACATATGAGAAAAGTATATGCGTTTTTGCCATTTCTATGGAACTTTCTTGCGATTCAACGCAACTTAGGCTTATTCATTGCTGTCAAGATCAGCCTATGACACTGCGTCAATCACTGCTAGCACAGCAGTTGTCCAAACGAATGACTATCGGCGTCGATAGTGAACATTAAAATTTTGAATATTTGAATAGCCTGTGTTTTTTTTTGCAATATCTGTGTCTATTTTTTAAGAGGAGAAGAACACGATCGAAATATATGCTTGAATAATCAATAGCTTTGATGTGCAAAAATAAGGCTGTATACTAGTTCGTATTTTTGGTTTTCGAATTCAGTATTTCCCGCAAAAGTTTGATTCGTAAAAAAGCATTTTGAAAATGGGATATTTCGCAAGAAAGTATTTCGAAAATGGGATGTTTCGCGAAATAGCTTTTCGAATTCGTAGTTTTTCGCAAAAAGGGGTTTTCGTGACTTGTAAAATTATTTATAAATCTGCAAAAGCAATAGATATGTAACCCTCTTTAAGCACGAAGAGCAAGAATAGGCAAAAAAATACAGTAGTGTAATATTCAACAGATAAACAAACGGTCGAAATATCAATCGAAATATAAATTTTGCGAAAACTACCATTTTCGAAAAAAAATTTCGCGAAAACTCCGTTTTTCCAAATTCTCGTTTTCGAAAACTACCTTTTTCGAAACACTTTTCGCCAAAACGTCATTTTGCCAATTTAAACGTTTGCCAAAAATATTTTTGCGAACCCAACAGTTGCGAAATTACCCGATTTCGAAATCTAAAATTACCAACTAGTATACAGCCCAAAAATAAAGTCTAATGAAAAAATGCATGAAATTGTCCAAAATTATTGATTTTACTTATTTTGCTGGTTGACATGTTAGGTGTGAGGTCCTGCTGAGAGAACTGCACAGAGAACTCTTTTTCTCTGTCATACACTCTCTAGCTGCTGGTTGACAGGATGGGTGTGAGGTCCTGCTGAGAGAACTGCACAGAGAACTCTCTTTCTCTGTCATACACTCTCTAGCTGCTGGTTGACAGGATGGGTGTGAGGTCCTGCTGAGAGAACTGCACAGAGAACTCTCTTTCTCTGTCATACACTCTCTAGCTGCTGGTTGACAGGATGGGTGTGAGGTCCTGCTGAGAGAACTGCACAGAGAACTCTCTTTCTCTGTCATACACTCTCTAGCT
>BBSZ01002464.1:0-19418 GCA_000981365.1 Subanguina moxae | reverse complement strand
TTTCGTTTTCCTAAATCACAATAGGGTTGGAAACATTTTGGATTCGAAACATACCTTCCAAAACTCCAGCGGATCCTTTTCCGAGTTGATGCATCTTTGCCTGTTGTACGACTTCATCTCGATCATCGCATCACTGACTTGCTGGTCTTCTGATCCACTTTCATCGATGAAAATCTCGCTGTAACGGGCAAAGAATGAGTTAGACCGCTTGATTGGAGGAGAGTGAACTTCTAAAAGGTTCCCTCTACTTTTACATTCAGCAAGTTAAAAAAAAAACCTGTAATGTCTGCTGTGATTTTTCCCTCACATTCTTCTTGGATCCATGTAACCACATTGGCATTGAACTTCACTTTGTCGACGGCAAATCTGTCTTTGAAACGAGCATCCAGGAACATGGCCAGAGCATAAATTCTAAAAAGTATGGATTAATGCAGACAGTTTTAAACTCCGAATACTTCAAAAAGAGCGAATTATCGACCACAAGATTCAATTTGTGCGCACCACAGTCAGCATGAAGATAGCCACCCTCTTCGAATGCCCAAACAAGCATATTTATCAGCAAACTCCGAATACTTCAAACAATCTTACCTTTTTCATGTTTGTTCCTTCATCGCGCAAAAAGACGTGCTGCTTCTGTTTGACGATCCCCCATTCTTTGAGCATCTTCTCGACAATTTCAACAATGGATTCATAATTGTGGCTCCCAGGGAAGTGGCGGACACATAAGACAAACTTGTGACGCTTCCAATCCGAGTCAATTCCATGCGCAGTCAGGATAAAACAAAATCATGAATATGCAATTTCCAATCCTATAAAAATAACAAAAAATACCTGATGAAACTGTCCATTTCTGACCAAATATCCGACGTAAAAGAGAGCGCTAAGCAGCTGTTGAGGCGAGTGATCACTTCCTTTTTGACGCCTGCATAAACTCGAGGCATGACCCAATTTGCGTAGTGATGTCGGCCCTTGAGGTTTCTCTGATCACTTGGCGACAGAAGATCTTTGAATGTTTCAGCTTCTACAATGGCGAATGCCTGGTTGGTGCAGGCAATGTGATGCATGATCTTCTTGTCGAGCGCTGATAGTTCTCCTCAAAAATAAATAAAAATATAAGTACATTTGAAACTAATAAAAATATTTTACCTTTTCCTTTGATGATGAATTGAGCCATTCCTTGCTGCATTGACTCTTTCTTGGCTTCGTGCGCTCTTTCCAAGTCTTCCAATTGCTTTAGGTAACGAGGATGAGTGAGGAGATGTGACTTGACATTGGTTGGGCCGCGATTCTTCATTAGAATTTTTTGATTGCACTCGTTGCATTGGGCTTCCGTTGGCGACACCTTTGTGAAAAGACATCCACCAGTTTCAAGCAAAACTTTCCAGATTAGACTCATTCTAAACAAAAAAATAGACAAAGAACAAACAGACAAAACAAAATAATAAATCAGCGAAAAATTGAACGACATTGCGATATTTTTGGAATTTGCGATGCGATATGCGATATTTTGAAATGTTTGCGTGCGATATTGCGATGCGATATTTTTGGTTCAAATTTATTGCGAGCGATCGATATTTGCGATGCGATATATCGATCGTGGCCAGCTCTACCACACACCCATACCTGAGAACTCGAAACTTGGTGTATCTTAGGGGTGGCTGTTGATGGATACACCTTAGGACATAAATCGATTTTTGACACTACTCGGTTATACCAAAGGCCATTCACCCGTATTCCTTACCGGACCACGGCAAAAAGTGCCTCTAGATGCTTTTGTTCTATACTCAAGCCAAAATTGACCTACGCTAATGAACTAGTTTTAAAACAAAACAAAAAGAAAGCGAGGACCTATACATGTGATGCACAGAGTGACACCAACGGTACAGAAATTTCACCTGGAGGAGAAAATAAGTGTAATTTATTGGAGTTAAGAGCAACAGTAAGTGAATACTTTGTGGAAGGTCACATGAAAAACAAAATAGACAGCGTCGAATGCGAGAAAAAACACCAGGATCTGCCAACAAATCTAAAACTTTATGTTGCGAACCTTTAAAGTCGGCTCACGATTATACCTCAAATACAGTTGGCGCAAACTTGGGTAATTCAGTCTCAGGCACCCAGACCAATTGGGCCAAAGCCATAGGGTAAATTCTTAAAAAGGCAAGATCAACCTTGAAGACTTACAAAATTTTCAATTTACAGCACGAGCTGATTGTATAACTGAAGTTTTAAAGTCTCCTTGATTAACGGCCACGTGACTTTGTGATCCTTTTGTATTTTCGCATGTTTTATGAAGCTTACTTCTGTACAGCATAAATCCAGGACTAGGCAAAGAATTGAGTTTGGAAAAGATGGGAACAAATTTTTGTAGGGTTGAACTTACATGTGAATACAGACACCCAAATATAGTCAACCGAAAGAGCGAAGAATGGGGGGAACAAAGGAGACCTAAACATTGTACACTGCGCTAGTCCATCTATTGGGTTGAGTAATAATTAACGATCGTTTTATTTGCGCGCGTTTATTTCCATACTATTGGCGTTTTGTTTAGATTTTTTTACGTATTAATATTCCTCACTATTTAGTTGATTAAAAATGCGTGTCGATGATCATGCTCATATTCGTCATATTATGCTTTATCACTTCGAGAAAGGATGGACCGCAGCTCAGTCATTTCGCGATCTCAATGAACTTAATCTCAATGATCAAAGACAAGGGATAGGATCTGCTGCCTCATCAGCCATATTCTCCTAATGAGGCCTCCGCAGACTACCACGTTAACCGCTCTGTAAAGAACTGGCAAGTGAACAAAGTTTACGCCGATCTGGATAAGCTTGTGGCCGACATCAAAGCGTGGATTGCCTCGAAAGATTGTTATTTTTTCGCCCTTGGCATCAATCGTCTACCGAGCAAATGGGAAGCAATTATTGAAGTAGATGGTGAATATGCTCCAGAATGATGATTTAAACAAGCTCTTGATGTTATTTTACTTTGCGTTGCGTTGATTAAAAATGTTTTGAAAAATGATCGTTAATTATTACTCAAGACAATAGCATGGAAGCAAGCCTACTTCAAAATATGACCGTAATTGGTACACAGAAACAACCAGAAAGGCTGAAGAAACAAATCCGTTTTTTCGGAAGAAGACAGTCCGACTAGCTCCTTAAAAGTTAACTAAATTACACATCATTACTAAACAATTCGAAGAAAATAAACCTGTACACCATCGTCTGTAATATTCATACCCATACTAAAAAAACAAGATTCTAAATGAATCATTAGAAGAGTACCTGATTCCTTACAACAGCAGAAAAAGACAGGAAGCTAGTCCAATAAAGGAAATTATGGAAGGCACTAAAACGAATAGCAATCCATTATTTGATAAGTCAACCTTATCAGCAGCCGACCCCCACCTTAAAATTAGATTCTCTGAGGCCAATTTTACTAACTGCAAAATTTGCACTTTTTTCTGCTTTTACCCCAGCCCTTGTGCACTTTGTATCTTGCAACTTTGATTCCCTATGATTATTTTCTCATGCCCATCCACTTCTTGTGGTCTTACTTGGTATTTGGCTAATTTTTTGAGCTTAAAATGCCTGGATGTTTGTTTATTTTTCCTCTTTTCTCCTGTTTTAGTTTGTCTTGAAAGGAAATCCCACAAGTTCAGGTGTTTGTCCATGCACCAACCAAACCAAGCGGATGTCCACTTGGTGTAAATTTTTTTTTCTTACTTTAAGGCTCCCAAAACCTTTTTCCTATACTAATTCGAGCATTCTAAAGAAGGTTTGACAGGGGTGAATTACCTTTTTACAGGTATTTTTTCGATTTTTTTTATATTTTTTGCAATATCGCTCAAATGATAATTTGGGATCCCCAAACCTTCTTTAAAATACAGTATTCAATACAGAAAAAATGGTTTGGGAACCTGAAAGCATAAAAAAAAATTTACACCAAGTGGACATTCACTTGGTTTGGCTGCTGTATGGACAAACACCTAAACTTGAGGGAGTTCCTTTCAAGACAAACAAAAATAGAGGAAACGAGAAAGAATAAACAGGCACATAAAAATGTTAAGCTCAAAAAAATAGCCTAAAGCCATGTAAAAAAGACCACAAGAAGTGGATGAGCATGAAAAAATAATCATAAGAAATCAAGGTTGCAAAGTGACAAGTGCAAAATTTGCATGTTGCAATTTTACTAAGAATTTGCAATTTGTAAACATTGTTAATAAAACTGAAATCCACTTTGAATTTTGCAAATTTGCAGTTAGTAAAATTGGCCTCAGAAAAACTCGCAAAATTAAAAATGAACGCCAACAAAAGTGAATACCGTATTTCTTCTAATAAATAAAGAGGATCGACCGTGGCTAAACCAAAAATGGATGCGGATGCTCACTTGGTATACTTTTTTCTGGGTTTTCTATTTCTTCTGTTCTAATTAGAGTACTCTAAAGGAGACTTATAGATGTCGAAGGGTCTATTGAGCAAAATTACAAGAACTGAAAAATAGCCTATAAAACGGTAATTCACCCCTATTAAATCTTCTAAAAGTAACATAATAGGTACAGAGAAAAATGCTTCAGAGCATAATAGTAAAAAAAAATCACATTAAGTGAGAATTCAGTTGGTGAATAGATCATCAGGTTTATAGACTATCGCGTATTATATGTAAGGCTGCATTTTATATTCCCGAATTAAATAGCAGCTATTAGAGAAATTATTTCCAACATAATACCAAAAGATTTTCAGAACACTCAAAAATTTCGGGACGGCATCCGGAACAGAATTGAAAAAAAAGGGAACGGAACTCAGAATGAAAAAACATTAAAATACCGGAATTGCGGAACGGACGAAGTTCTGAATCAAGGGCTTCTTCGACATCGTCAGAGGGATGATCAGGAGGAGGCGGACATTCCAATCACAATGGAAAAAAAAAACAAAAAATAAACATTTTATGAGTTCAAATTATGAGCCAATGATTGTACTTTATCCAGGTGCTCACATTGCAGTTAATGTGTACGAATGATATTAATGCATTAGATGTATTGATAATTTGGTTACTTGATTCAATGCCTATAAAGGTATTTTGAAAGGGTTCGGACCGATCTAGGGACTTTGCCCAAAACTGCCCGAAGAAAAGGGCTTTGCTTGAGGAAATGCTCAAAAAAAGATTCATTGCCCGCGCAAAATCACAACTTTATTTTAGACTCCATAGAACTCAATTTATTATTATCTACGCATTAACAGTTTAAAGTCGACTACTCTTAGAAACTGTTTCTCGAAATTTTGTTCGCGATCCACCCCAGCACTATTCCGATGAGAAGACAAGGCAAGCTCCGGAGACATGTTCTTACCCAATTAGGAATTGAACGACGCGTAGAAGTCAATTGATGAAGTTGAGCCAACTTTTTCTCTGTCAGAGGAGGATAGCGGGCACTGAATTAAAACAAATTTATTAATCAACAAGGTAAAATTAGTGAGTAGTTTCAAAGTGAATCACCCGAACAATCCATCACCAAAGAAACCTCTCTTCAACACAGACTTCTCATGAGTAAATTCGTCAAATCCAAATTTGCCTCTGTAGCGACCCATCCCGCTGCGTCCGATGCCTGCGAACAGTCAATTAGTAAGTCAATTATTCGTCTTTGTCAACCTAATAGAAGAAATCTACCTAACCTCCAAAAGGCAAAGTATCAACTAAAATGAAAAAATTCTAATTTGTACACGCTTAAAAGTTACCTGTGAATTGGATGAGCACATCATTAATGCAAACAGAACCGCTAATTGTCTCCTGGAATTTTTTAAAAAGAAAACGTGGTTTATAGAGTTCATTTAGTTTTGTAGAAAAGGCTACCTGAAGAACACGCTGAACCTTTGATTCTTCACGAGTGAATAAGTATAAGGCAAGAGGACGCTCGCCATGACGAACCACATCGATCGCTTCCGAAAGATTGCTAACGGCAATTATGGGTAGTATAGGACCAAAAATCTTTAAAAAAATTATATAAAACAACTATTCAAAATTTATAAAAAAAAATTACTTCATCCTGCATTAGGGCATCATCTAATGTCATTTCTAGAACAGTAGGAGGGATGAAAGAGTCCTTGCGATCCAACTCCCCCCCTTGAAAGAGCTTGGTACCTTTACTCTTCTCGAGTAAAGCCGAAAGTCTACTAAAATGGGAGAGATCCTATTATTTCACGTAATATTTCTTGTTAACCTACTCAAAATGACGTTGATTGATAATTCTGCTATAGTCTGGACTCTTCTGAACATCCTTGCCGTAGAAATTGCACAAATTGAGAGTAATCGCATCAATTAGTTGCTTCTTTACGACTGTATTCACAAGAACATAGTCAGGAGAAAGACAAGTCTGGCCGCAATTCAAAAATTTTCCCCAAACGAGACGACGAGCAGTAACTTCGATATCGGCATCAGCTTCGACAATGACCGGGCTAAAACATGACCAGACGACGCAAATTTTAAACATTATCTAGTTACTAACCATTTCCCACCCAATTCCAATGTGCAAGGTGTCAGGTGCTTAGAAGCTGCAGCAAGAACAGACCGGCCAACAGGAGGGCTGCCCGTAAACATAATATGATCAAACTTTTCCTTAAGTAATTCTGTAATTTCCTCCACACCACCCTGAACAACTGCGATATATTGCTAAAATCAATGAAATAACAAGATAGAGAACGCGACAAGAAGCCGAAAAACCTTGTCAAAGGATTTTGACAGAATAAGGTCGACCATCTGTGCAGTATTTGAGGCCACCTCAGAGGGTTTGACTACAGCAGTATTTCCTTAATTTCCAAGTCAATCTAACAAAGCTATCGAAAAAATAGGCAAAGAAAACCAATAAGTTAGAAAAAAATAGGATTTTTTTTAACTAAGTTGTTTTCTGGCAATGAGTTTTTTAAAGCACCAGCACAAAGAAGCTCTAAAAATTACAATACTTCAAATACATCCATTAAATGGGGGATTTTTTTTGGTAGCGACACGCCCATAACCAGTACATGCTAATACGTAATAAAACTCAATGCCAAAAGACATCAAAATTAAAAAAAACAATTTTTAAAGGTTTCTCTGATTCAAAAAGTTACCAGCAGCTAAAACAGCAATGAGAGGCAAGAGAAGGACGTTCAGAGGATAATTCCATGGACCTGGATTTAGGTGTCAATGATTTGAAAATACATCAAGAGAGATAATGAAATTAAGTTACCAATTACAAGCACCACACCCTTGGGGCTACGAACAATTTGAGGCGTGTCAAGTAGAGTAACCAGCGTCTTCTCCACATCAGTCGGTGAAGCCCACTCCTACAAACACATTTATTAAAACGAACTACAGTCAGCAAAAGACAAACTCGCATATTATCCAACATGTAATCAATTTCAATGAAAACTGCAGAAAGTTCGATTACTTTTGTGAGCTCCTAAAACAACAAGTAAGCTGCCAGCAGCTGTAAAGCAAAACCGAAACAAACCTTATCACGACGCAAGTCCTTGTAGACGGCTTCGGCAAGAGAGTCCTGTTCCTCAAACAAAACCTTGCGCAACTTGGTCAACTGATTTTTGCGATGGGCCAAAGTGGCCGGCTGTCCAGTCATGAAGAAGGCCCGCTGATTTTCCACCAGCTAAATGCACAACTATGAACAATTAAAAGATGAACAATCTATGTATAACTTACTTCATGATACGACATTATTCGCTTAGAATTTGGATCAATAACAAAAATATAGGAAGCACTGACAACGGAAAACAAAAATATATAGCGAAATAGAACTAAGGGCCAACTTCGTGCCCAATGTCTCAAATGATAACCACGAAAAACAATAATTTCCTTTGCCTTTCTCTGTCAAAAACAAATTTCGAATTCCTTTCTATTTCTTCATGACACAAAAAAATAGTTTTCTTTAACCTCCTCCATGATGGGCAAAAACGATAAAATGTACTAAAACCGATAAAATTTCAAACAAGAATTAATTTTCGACTAATTTTATCGGTCTTTTATCGGTTTCAGGTTTTACGGATCGCTTTTGGTCCACTTTATCGTTTAAAAGTTTGCATACCGTATTTACTCTATTAAGCGGGCACCCTCTAATAGGCGGGCACCCTAGCTAATGAATTTGCAGCTCTTCCTGAGTCGTTTGAGATCTATCTAATTGTGTTTCCCAATAAAATTTGAATTATGATACGAGAAAAGGCCGAAAATTAAGCGGGCAACCTCTCATGAGTGCGCACCCTCTAATAAGCGGACCCCCTAGCAAAAAGTCGAAAAATAAGCGGGCATGCCCGCTTAATAGAGTAAATACGGTATACAGACAAACCTCGGTATAACGAACCCACCATAAAACGAAAACCTCGATATAACGAACATTTTGCCTGGTCCTCAGGGGTTCGTTATATCGAGGTTTGACTGTACTCATTTACAATACTCATTTTTGAAAGGATTTTTTTTATTCTGAGGCACCTCAGTAGGCAAAAAGACCTCAGGAATCCAAATCTGAAAATAGAATTTCAAAAAGAGGCTTGCCTGCTGAGATATGATCATAGCCAGCCGCAAACTTAGTTTTTATCCTTTTTCTCCTAGTTTTGATCATATCCCAGCAACCAAACCTTTTTTTCTGAAATTTTGTTTTCAGACTCGGATTTCTAAGATCTTTTTTCCCCACTAGGGTGCCTCAGAAGAAAAATATAATTTCAGCATATAATTACTGTAAGTGATTATATGCAAATTGTTATGGCATAACAAGGTGACCGCTTAACAAATGTTCCTCGTAACAAATTTTCGCGTAAATTATGGTGTACAGCCTTCCTCTATACTTCAGCGAAACACATTTCGCGAAAACAAGTTCAAAATGGTTTAAGACCAACAATCTTTATTTTAGCTTTTATAAATCTCGTACTCAAAATGATCAGCATAATCCGGTGAATATTTTGGTAATAAGAGCTTTCAAAGATTCTTCTAAAAAGTTTAGGCTTAGGCTTAATTTACGCCATTTTACGTTTGTTTCGTGACTTTTTTCAGGCAAAACTCACGAAACAAGCGTAAAATGGCCTAAATTCCAAACTTTTAAGTTGTCTATTATGTGTTCTTCATGATCATATTATGTTGCAATGTTTGTGTTTTAAGGTCAGCAATATCTGGAAGGCTGGCCTTTGCAAGGAATTACTTTTGGTGTATCTCTAGTTTTATTGTTATTGTTCAAAATTTCCGCAACGGAAAAAACGAAGTTGTGAAGGCTGCAGCTACAGAGAAGTCGACATTGTTATAAATTCCAACGATGAAGCACCTCAATCAGAATCGGGCTAGTAAAGCAGAATTTTGATGAGCAAGAACATATTATTGCTGAAAAAATGGTCATACAGAATCATCAAGAGCCCATCATTCGTTTGCTATGCAAGTCAGTCCTACGAGCGCAGCTTCGATTCGTTACAAGTCAAAGAAAGCAACTTTTCATGATACACTCGGGTTTGCATCTGTTCTTTTTTATTCTTCTAACTTCTTATACTCAGGCAACAAGCTTTACCAGCAATCGCCAAAAAAAAAGAGCAGGCGTTAAATCGAGGTTTGACTGTATACGGTAAATAGGATGTACTGGGTACGGCGATACCAGTCCTTTTCTTCAAGAGATTAGAAAAACTCAGAGTGGAATAAATTAAGTAGAAATGACCCGTGGGTGGCCCACGAGTCATTTGTACTTCAAAAGGGTAGTTGTATAACATCTCCCACTCTTTTAGCAAAAATGACTGGTACCGTCGTGCTCAGCACATCCTATTACCCGTGTATTTCGATAAAGTACACCAGGCCTTTACGTGTTAGCGCTTTTGAAAAACCATGAATTCCAAAAACAAACTGTTTATGTCATCTCTAATATGTTTAAAGTAACACAGAAAGTATGTTAAAAAACGTGTTGCTCTTCCCTCCTCCCTATGAGTCTACATTATAACCGAAGGGAACTAACGAGCCTGTGCAAGTATTTCTTTTTATATACGTTTTACTTCTCTTTTTCATGTCAAAACAGAAAGAAGCTGAGTGCTCATTTGATCATTGAATATTTTGCTTCTTTTGCTGCGACACTTTTTTCTTTATACATGGATGAATTACTACACAGATCCTTTATCAATGATATTAGTTACAGCAAATTTATTATTATTTTTTGCAAACCTTTACCCATAAAAAAAAGACAAGTCTACGTTATGCACAAAAAATATGAAACTATTCCACAGAAAAAGTTGTTTTTCACACTGTATCTGGACTAATTTCAAGGAAAAAATTAGGCATTTCTTTAGCTTGGCCCCTTTTAAAGAATGAAGACTACTAAATTATTCTCAGTCCTTTGCTTGGGGACCCTCCTTGTGGCAACAAAGTGGCCCTTTACTTGTCCCTTCTCCTCCCTTATACAGCCCTTCTTCCATTTAAAAATGGTCAAAAATGCCTTTTATATGGTCAATGTACCTAGAAAACCCAAGTACTTGGGGGAGGGGGGTGGAGTTATGTTATTTTTTTGGCGGGGGAGGGTTACAATATAGTACTAACAAAAAGTATAATTATCCCTCTTAAATTATGGATCGATTTTCAACAAAATGCTAGAAGGCTTCACACATCTAACGGTCAATCACTCTACAAATTTTGTGGAACCGGAGACGGGAGCTAATACGCAAAGAATTCAATCTGAATGGAAAAACTAAGATGTGACATAAAAGAGAATTTGGAACTGCGAGAACCTTGTTTTTGGGTTACTTGTTTGATTATGTCTGGAGGAAGAAATTTGTTGGTCCTAATATTTTTTCCATCTTTGGCCGCAGATATCGCAATTTTATCAAGTGGAACATGTTGTAATGGATAATTTAACGGAACACAATTTATTACACAACAAACAGAATACAATAACAATCACACTAATCTCACACAATACCCACAATACCATATTGAAGGAAGTAATACCATCGAGTTATACCGAATTCCATTCGAGACAAAACCGTTTTCAAATAATTCCTCACAACAGAACATTGAAAATAAAAGTTGCGATGATGTCTGACACTGTGAAAGAAATTGTTACTGATCTATCTAGCATATACCGTATTTACTCTAAAAAAACGGGCACCAGTGCTGGCAATTTGAATCATTGATTCAAATCAAAAAGCAATTTCGCGCTTTTTTAATGATTCAAATTACATGCGATTCAAATTACGAACCATTTTTTGGTTGCAATTTGAATCACTGCTAATTTAAATTATCGTCGTTTTAGTGATTCAAATTTATTTGCCTAATTTGAATCATCGATAATTTGAATCTTTTGGTGATTCAAATTTTTGTCTGTGATTGGAATCATTTCTAGTTCTCATTTTTCTTTGGTTTACGTTTCGTTTATCTGACTCCGGATAGGGGCCCCTGCTCGCAGCCTCTTGGGTCTGGAAGTCGTGCTTGGATCCCTTTGTGATGCCCCTCGCTAGACCACCGGTCCGGTCTCTAACAGACTGTGCGTTGTGGATGTTCTCAATACCAATACTTCGGCTGAAGGATTCAATACTTAGAGTGGGTTATCCTCCTGTATCGGCCGATGGATCAGCCATAAAGCATGAACACAATTTTTTGCCGCCCCCTTCCAATCCGTTTGAAAGCCATCGGAAGAGGTGGAAATACGATGGCGCCCAGTTTAGCCAATCTGGCTGAACATCTCTATGTCAGGGAAATTAAGCTGAAAGTCGGTGTATTAGCTCGAAAAGATAACGTCGTTCTCTTTTTTTGTTTTGTTTTCAGCTGTCAAGATTGTTGCTTTTGTCAACTCAACCTCAATTTTACGCCATGAACACATGGGTCAGCACTCAGAGGATACGTACCGTATAACCTCTATTAATCCTCCCGCCTCTCTCGTCTCGACGGTCGGTGGTCAACCACTCGACAATTGGATCTGATACCATACTCAAAAATATAGCCCTGAATCTCAGCTACATTTTTGAGTATGGTGTCAGTACCCAATTGTCGGGTCGTTGAGCTGTGAAAAATGGTTGACCACCGACCGTTGTGAAGAGAGAGGGGGAAGGATTAATAGAGGTTATACGGTAATTTGTCTTTTTTTTTAAAACCATGGTCCACACACAACCACAGTCAAGTTTTTTTTCTCTTTCATTCCTTCATAACCATAATAAATTTGAATAAACAATTTGTCATTTACTTCCCCTCTTCTCGCTCTCGCCAATCAATGTTCTCTTTGTGATGATGAAGGGATTTGATCTTTCCGTAGCACACTTACCAATTTTTTTGCTATACCCTTCTTCTCTCACTCTGTATACTTCTTTTAAAAAATGTGGAGAGAAAATAATCCGATTTGTTTTTTTTTCTTCAATATGGAGTGGGCAGAAAGAAGTCAACATAGGGTGTTAAACTGCAGCTCAAGTGTAAAAACACTGAACTATAGTTGAGATTCATTATTTTTTGGATTATTTACCAGCATTTTCTCACCAACGCGCAAGGTTTTTATTAGTTTTGCGGCCATCCAGGGCTGAAAAATCTGTTGAATTAATGGAGGGAAAAGCTGTGCAATCTGAAATCTCGGAAATTGAACGAAAAGAGGTTGGGACTTTTGAGTTCTCCACTAATCAGCTTGTCTGTAAATAGAAGCAGTAAACTTTTTCATTGAACATTGTTAAAAGGCCATTGCCGTCGCAAACAAAATACCAATCTTGCAAAATTGAATGCACGTGGCACACTTCCGTTTACCTATAAACTCTTTTCGGTGGTTCAAACATTTGTGAAGCAGCACGAAAGAGTACACTGATAGACGAAAGAGTTTATATGCAGATAAAGAGAATTAAAATTTGGGCGATTTTCAATGTCGGCAATGGTCCTTTAAGCACTAATATTTGATGACTATAAAGTTCAGGCCTCATCAAGTTCATTAAGCAAAAAGGCTCCTTCTCCCAAACCAGACGTCAAACCTTCGCAAAAGGTATTTGTGATGGCATATGCCGTATTTCTTCTATCCTGTGTTAGAAAAGATGCGGTACAAATTTGAATGACTCATATCTTTTTTATTATGAGAAGAAAAGCGACAGTGTTTGGTGTTAGCCAAGTAATCCAGCACCGATCAGTCAAGTGTGTTTGGAGCCTAGTCACCATTGCGCTTTGTCCACTGGGTGTAGACATTGATGGCTTGTGGCGACTTTGAATACGTCAAAATGCTTTAATAAAAGAATGGAAGAAAACTGCTCAGAAAATGATACAAAAAGCTATTGACCAGTTTCCAGTTAGACTCCGCGAAGGTATTGAGGCGGATGGTGGCCATTTTGAGTGAATGTTAATCAAAGGTATATAAAAAATGAGAGTAGAGAAAACAGGCTTTAAAACAACCCTAAACACTGCCGCTTCTCCTCTCATAACAAAAAAGATATGAGTCATTCAAATTTGTACCCGAACTTTTCTAACACAGGGTAATAGGCTTTGTTAGAAGAAATACGGTATCTGGTTTTCCAAATTATTTTACCATTTTTAAAGAACTTTTTTCAGCCATTCTCGCCTTCAAAACGAAACCCTCCTACAAAAAAGGTGCCAGCTAGTACATTGACTAGTACTCAATGGGCTAGAGAATGGGATATAGGCAAAGATCCGTAAGTATTTTTGTGCACTACATTAAATTTTTTACTTTATTGCGGTATCTACCGTATACATTTTTGAGCTACATTTTTGAGTATGGTGTCAGTACCCAATTGTCGGGTGGTTGAGCTGTGAAAAATGGTTGACCACCGACCGTTGTGACGAGAGAGGGGGAAGGATTAATAGAGGTTACACGGTAAGCCTAAGCATTTAAATCTAAGTCATTCTCTTTCAGAAGCCTATTACCGTATAACCTCTATTAATCCTCCCCCCTGTCTCATCACGACGGTCAGTGGTCAATCATTTTTCACGGCTCAACCACCCGACAATTGGGCGCTGACACTATGAAAAGTTGCGCCAACTCGAATTGAGCGCATTCAAATTGGGCTACAATTCTGTCTTAATAGTATTTTAGCACTGGATATTGCAGACATGTTCACCACAAACTCTCTAATAAAGCTCAGATTCATGCAGGATGTTCATTTCTTCCACGTCGATGGATCCGTCGTGTACCAGGCACATCGCGCCGTCTGTGAGAGTGGTGGGAGCGAAAGCTAATACAGTAAGTGAGGTGACGAGAGACACAGTCAAAAACACCTTCAGGTTTTAAACCTGCCTTTTAACGCTTTATTCTAGCTGACATCAGGTGCATTAAGCAGACACTAATAAGTGCACACCAGCCGAAGGGATTTCAAAAATGAACGGACATATTTGTTTATTAAAGCACTTAGGGTGAACATGTTTACAATATCCACTAGCAAAAGACTACTAGCAAGGCAAAATTGTGGCCCAATTTGGATTAACTCAACTTAAGCTAGCGCAATTTTTCGCTATCCCTTTCAGCGTAGACAAGTGGAAGATGAATGTGCCTGACCTGGGGGATACGTCCGCTCAAAGTTCCAACTACTTCATCTCACATTTCCAGCACAAAGGTGTTGCACGACCTCGTGTTAAAAATCACCTAAACACAGGTCTCCGACAACCAAAACCAATCCGAAATCCTGGATTTTTCCATGATGATAGATTCGATGATGTCACAGAGGATCCTACAAAAAAGAGTGGTGAAGAGCCCACAAATAAAAGTAATCAACTACCAGAAGCAGTACGAGGCAAGAAAATCGCATCCAGGCTGAGTATTGTAGACCGACAGGTTATTGCGCCAACAATTCCACTTTCATGCTGAAATAATCTATAATTTCAGATACCTGCAGGAGGGAGACAAGCCAAAAAAGTTATTACCGCATTGGAGAAATCAAGTCCATCTAGCAGCAATAATGTAAAACGAGATACCAAGTCTGCACAACCTTTGCAAAATAGTTGGCATGAGATAATCTTAGGAGAACAGGGGATTGCAAAACCCAGAAGGAATAAGCCAGCGAAAAATCAACCTGAATCTCTGTCCACCAAAAAAGAGAAAAGTGGAGAAATTAAAGGTGTCAAAGAAAACAACAAGGTTAGTGCCTTGTTTCAGATAATAATTTGAGTCAAGAATAGAGTAGATGGCCGAAGCCTTTTATGTCGTTTCCTCCCAAAATGACCCAGAAACATGTTCTTTTCGCTGTTTTGGCACCTTTAATGTACAAAAAAATGTTTTTAGGGAGCGGATACCCAAATCTTAAAAAAAAAATTGTTGAAAAATGGACTTTCTGCCTTGTTGCCCTAAGGTAAACGAACTTTGAAACGTAGCAGGATACCCAATATCGTATTCTCTCTAATAAAATCACATCCCCTAATTCAAAATCGTGTTTTTGGCATTGTGTTTTTGGCCTACTTTTTGCAAACAAGTCTTAGGCAAGTTACCAGCCAATTTATAGCTGAAACAATAAGCTACAATTTGAGTGGTAACTTGCTTGGGAGTTGTCTCCAAAAAGTAGGTCAAAAACACAATGCTAAAAACACGATTTTGAATTAGGTGGGTGTGGTTTTATTTATTAGAGAGGATAAGGTATACTATGTTTTAATACATTTTCTTCATGGAAAAAGGCAAAAAGAGTCTCAGGATAAATGTATGATGAACATTGTCTCTTGGATTCATTTCCCAGGTATGTGTGTGCGCACACCTGCAACTCTTCATTCCTACTGCGTCCCCCCTTTGGAGCCCAGGGGTCTAGGAAACTTGGGGGTGAGATGCATACACACAAATCTGAGACATAAATCACTCGAAAATGGCTCTTGATGCATAAAACAGTATGCATACCAGAGCTTTGACTCTATTGGATTGTACACCACTAGCCACTACCAGCTACATCCCTAGCCCCCCCCCCCCCCCCTCTTAAAATATTCAGCAATTTTTTTACATTGATCAAAATGCCGCTTTTAGTCTCTCAACGCAAAAAGGTCAAAATTTGTTGAAAAAATGGTTATCCGCTCCCCTAAAAACAAATTCTCTACACCTTTTAGGCCCTTAAACATTGAAAAAACATGTTTTTGGGTCATTTTGAAAGGAGAAGACAAAAGAGAGTTGAGCCAAATATATAGGCGCAAAGACCAGCCTATGCACCAGCACATTGGAATCGTCGTCGTAATGCAAATGAAACAGGTTCACATGAAAATTTGACCAGACTGCTAACATTTTGTTATTATAGCAGATCAACATAAAGTTAATCAGTCTGAAATAAAGATGCTACTTCAGCAACTAGTCGACAAAGTCAGTGTAGATGTGAACCATCTGGAACTGACTAACAAAAAACAGACACAACAAGTGACCACTGATTCTCAGCCAACAGATACTGCATAGGAGAAAAGAACAGTCTTAATGCAAAGGAAATTTAATTCATTGGTGCTCTTCTGGATTACTGTGCCCCTCTTTGTTAAAGATAAATATGTTTGAAATACACAGTGCGTTTCCGGCCAGACAAATCACACGACGCTTTTTTAGGGGGCTAAGCTTAACACTAAGCTTGAAAGGAGTCAGAGCAGACCATCGCCAGCATACTATAAATATCTTTTACGCTCATTACAACTTTACTAAACACAGGAAGAACACAGAGGCTTACTACAGCGAATAAATGATTGATCATAACATTATAACTACTTAGACGTATTCTTGCTACCATCCATATTCTTTGCGGTTCTTCGAAGTAATTGGAATCACAGTGATTTTGATTTCGCATGTTACCTTGCAGTTGTTAATATTTTTTTTGACATTGTTTCTTTCGACCGGATTTATGCAATGAGAAAATTTATGTCCATTCGCGAAGATGTCAGACGAATTTAGACTATCAGCCATTCCACTAACCTCAGTGCCAACCATACTACCTTCATCAACCAGAGGAGAGAGAATGGAACCGGCAGCTTGTTGCAGTCTCGACTTCACCTTGGTAAGAGAGCTGCGCAGTCGAAAAGCTTTGATCTTTAGTTTCTTTGGATCTGTTAAGTTGTCCCAATCGAAGTCCATAAATTGCTGCAAACACTTTTCAGCCACTTCCAATTTTCTCAAGCATTCCGACAGTTGCATCTGAACCTTTATTTGCTTCATTACTTGTCGTAAGAGTACTTTACCTCGTTGAAAAAATTCTCAACTTCAAAAGGATACTCTTGAGCGTTGAACGAGCAATACGGAGACACCATGTCGAAGAGATCAAAAGACAGTTACACGGAAGATCACCAATTTACTTTGCGAACGAAATCTGCTCGAAAAATAATGAAGTCACAAAAAACACTTAACACATAACGATTATTTGCAACAGGGCTGGGCCGACTTTTCTTTTCGTAAAATAATCAAGAAACTAGAAAATTGGAAATGCAAAAAACCAGAAAATGAGAATATGAAAAATCATTAGCCGCATCCGCCGTTAAAAAGTCAGAGATAAGGTTAATTGGTATGCACCAGGCCTGCAGCCGGGTTTTACTTTTTGAAACCAGAAACAGAACCACTTCGAAAAACCAGAAAGCAGAAATATTTTCAAAAAAGTTTTCGCCACTGCAGATCATTCCATGACCATCGAGCTTTAGTGTATTGAGCCCCTTTTTGTCCCAGAGTTTATATCGAGAGTCTGGGTTGACGTTTTTTATTGGTGGACCAACCAAACAAAGCCAAAGGGGCCATTATATCGAGAATTTACTGTATCAGCTGACTCAATGTTGCTGGAAGAAATTAGTGAAAAAGATCTTTTACGGGATGATCTTTTGCTACATTTAAATACCTTTTTCTCCTGCTTTTTTCAGCAAAGTTGAGTCAACTGATAGCGCATCAAAAAGAACAGATCCAGGGCTACACACTAGAAAAAAAAATAGAAAAACTTGTAAAATAATCAAGATTAAGCAATTTGAAGGGGGAAATTTTATACAGCCTTAACTTAATTTGTTTTGGCTCAAATTGATTTCCCCCCTCAAATTAATCATTTATCCCGTCAAAATAATTTTTTGCCCCGTCAAATTTGAATTTTACGAAAAATAATCATTTATCCCTCAAATTCTGATTTTCATCTTCACTGACGAGCTGAGCCCACCATCTATAATTACTTTGTGGTTGTGTTTGCCGGTTGTCTGAGCATAAGCTGTCGAAAGGTCCTTCATGTAGCGAATCCGCATGCGAGATTTGCAATCGAAATTCTGAACGCGGTTTCCTTTGGAATATCGACAAATGTAGAGAACATTGACAACTTGTAAGCTTTCTTGAGTCGTTTTATAGCGCCAGCTCGCGTTTTCAGTCAACCACGAGTCAATTTCTTCTTTGTTCTTGCAAATTTTTTCGTTTCTCCAAAAAGAAGAAGGTCCTCTTGTCATCTAAGCTAATTGTCGGAAGAAAAAGAAGGAAAGAGAAAGAGTGAACACATTAAAGCACAAATTGTACAAATTTAAGAAGGCAAATGGTTTGTTTGAGGGATAAACGATTAATTTGAGGGGTGAAAGTACATATAGCCATTTGTTTTTTACTTTCTTATTGATTTTTTTTGTGCTTTGATTTCAGTTAAGTCTTTTCATATATTGACTGCTAAAAAGATGATTGCCTGTAGCATTCCATTAGGCTTTGAAGCAGCATTTTGAGTGGATGGGGTTGTCGCGAAAGGATCTGGAAGACAGGAAGAGAAATTTGACATTGAATAAAACGGGTTCTGAGCTAGATTCGGAACAGCTGGAATAGATAAAATGTTTCCAAAAGTAATAAATTCCCGATGCTATCTACCTGTCATGATTGGCTGTTGGTTATTTTCCATTTCTTGGAAATCCTTGGAAAAGTCTCCAATATTGCCGATTGTAGAGCTTTTATTGAGTGTTGAATGTTGGTTAGTCTCACTTGTCTGGGTGTTTGCTAATGAAGGGCTGAAGCCGAAGTTTGTTGGAAAGGGTTCTCCAAAAGAGGGAGCCGTAGTGGTCGCTGAAGAACTTCCTCGGAACAACTATAACCCACTAAATTTACCTTAAGCTTTTTGCCTGTCGTCTTCTAGCTATGGCCTAAGGGTAATCTCCTCTTTTGTTCTGATTTTCATTTGAGTCAAATTTGTATGCCAGGGCTGCAGTCGCGTTTTCTTTTCCAAACCAGAAACAGAATCCAGAAAACGGCTGCTGCCCTGCTATACGCTGACAACACGTCCTATAAAGTGGCATTCAAAAAAAAACGAGAGAAAGAGATAATAGAGGAATCATGGGAGGGATTTTGGGCAACCTTTGTTTACTATTATATCTTCCACTTACATCCTCCAAAGCACTGTAGTCTGGTAGAGTTGTGCAAACAGACCTGAATAGTGTTAGAATTTACACTGGCCTACAGGCTGAATTTGTATGCAAACACACATGATTGGTTTTCCATCAGTTGTGGTCGATAGACTGGCTGGCTGTTGAGATGCGCTACTCTGCTGCATAATACCAGAATC